>CAUYON010015279.1:0-11212 GCA_963573935.1 Arctocebus calabarensis
GCTCTATCTGCACAGGCCCCCACAGCTCAGTGGCTCTATCTGCACAGGCCCCCACAGCTCAGTGGCTCCGACTGCACAGGCCCCCAGAGCTCAGTGGCTCCGACTGCACAGGCCCCCACAGCTCAGTGGCTCCGACTGCACAGGTCCCCAGAGCTCAGTGGCTCCGACTGCACAGGTCCCCACAGCTCAGTGGCTCTATCTGCACAGGCCCCCACAGCTCAGTGGCTCTATCTGCACAGGCCCCCACAGCTCAGTGGCTCCGACTGCACAGGCCCCCAGAGCTCAGTGGCTCCGACAGCACAGGCCCCCAGAGCTCAGTGGCTCCGACTGCTCAGGCCCCCAGAGCTCAGTGGCTCGGACTGCACAGGTCCCCACAGCTCGGGCGGCTCTGACTGCACAGGCCCCCAGAGCTCGGGCGGCTCTGACTGCACAGGCCCCCAGAGCTCGGGTGGCTCTAACTGCACAGGCCCCCAGGGCTCAGGCGACTCTTAACTGCACAAGCCTCCAGAACTCGGGCGACTCTAACTGCACAGGCCCATAAGCTGAAGCCTCTTGTCTCTGCAGAGTCACAGCTGACTGGTCCACAGGTGGCTAAGACTTACCTATGGGGACAGGGCAGAGTTTCCTTCCCAGCACTTTTTATCAGGACTTCATCCCTATTCATCTCAGTTTTATCATACACACACAGCCCCACTCAGCATCATGGTAACACTCATTTTGCCATTTATACATATGCCATTTTGCCATTTATACATGTGTCCTGAGAACAGATTTTAACAGGAATCAGAAACAGGTTGTAGCAATGGAATTATTGCTTTCCAGCCCCATGGCGGGCCCCAGTGAGGATGCTACTGCTGTCAGCTCTGCCTGTCTCCACATCAGGCTCCAGCTGCTCTGTGTGGCCTGCTCTATTGCTCAGGGCCAGCTCTCCCCACAAGCAGAGGTGTGTGGCAGAGGCCACTTATCATTGCCCCAAGTCATATTACCCCACCCAGGAGGCCCCTAGCCCACATCTCATGCTCTAGAAACACCTACCAGGGATGAAGATGGGAGGCTGGTGTTGTAGTGGTGGTGATTTTCAAGTCTACCCTGTATTGGGATTGACAGGAAGTTAGAAGAGAAGTGACTTTTCACTGATGTGTCCACTGATTTTAACCACAGGACCTCAAAATATTCTACTGACAGAAAATTTTACTCAATAGTACTTTCTGGGATAAAGCATCACTACCTTAGTCTCAAAGGCTGATAAATTAGGGTACACTTTAATGATGGGACATTCATCCTAGTCAACAGCTACACTCAGCCCACCACATAGGAACTGGCAGTCTTACCTTTTACTTGACAGATAATGACATAAAGGTCTAACAAACTGATACATTGGTTTTAATCTCTGAGCTTCTTACATAACTTCAGAAGCCTCCAGATATATGTCAACTGTAAGGAATATTTAACAACCTAAAAATTGCTCTCTGATATAAGGATATTTATTTCAGTTCAACTGTATTTGTAAGACAAAACCACCAAGTTGTTCTTCCTACCCCTCCCCAAATCTGTAACTTTCTGTGAGAGTATCTGTTATAAATGTGAAGGATCAGCTTGGCACCCATAGCTCAGTGGTTAGGGCACTGGTCACATTCACTGAGGATGGTGGGTTCAAACCAGCTATCCTTTAGCTGTTTAGCTGGTGCCAGCTAAACAACAATGACAGCTACAACAAAAAAATAGCTGGGCATTGTAGCAGGCACCTGTAGTCTCAGCTACTTAGGAGGCTGAGACAAGAGAATCACTTAAGCCCAAGAGTATGAGGTTGCTGTGAGCTTTGATGCCATCTGCACTCTACTGAGTGTGACATAGTGAGACTCTGTCTCTCAAAAAAATAAATAAAAATAAATAAAAACAAATGTTTGAGGGATCATTTAAAAATGACAACATGATGGCAGTCTATCACTTCGTAGCTGCCTGTAATGAAAGCTAAAAGAAAAAAATCAATGAAAGCCAAGTATGTAAGCCTCTGGTTGCACAGGCCACCACAATCAGTTAACCAGCCCATCTTGTAAACATGCAGTGCAAAAAAAGCAGTGTGGCCAGATCATTCTTCCCAGTATGCTCCCACGGCTGGCAGAGGGCACACGGAGCTCCTGAGGGGGCTCCCATCACCCACGTTGTTTCCCTTAAGTGAAGATGATCCAAAGAGGCAAGGTGGAGGCTAAGACAGAACTCTCAGAACACATTTTATAGGAAATCACAGGCATTTTATGGATGTCCGGACTTTACATCCAGGATGTATACCTTTGAAAACCTGAGCCTTGCCAACTCTTGCCAAAACGTATCCCATTCTATTATTACTTTCTTCACGTGGGGGGATTTCCATTCCAGGGCAAACAATTGACGAAAGCTGAGCCACACTCATCCTGGGATGGTGAGGACCGGCAAGAGGGTAAGGAGGCCTGGTGTCTGCACCCCACACTACCAGCAAGTTAGTGCACAGGCTTAGCTAGGAAATCACTTCACTTCTCAACTGCGTGGCCTTCCCACCTGTACAAGGAAGGGTCTGGACTAGATTAATTCATTTGAAATGTTCTGTTGAGGCTCCCAGTGTGTGCAAGGCACTGTGCCAGAAAAGACACCATGAGGGGTAGAAATGGCTCTAGAAAAGTTAAAGATGAACTCTGCCAGGGCTCCCCTGCTATGTAAACATGCAGCACGTGGAAAGTGGAGAAAAGGCACGTGGGTGGTGATGGGGTGAGGGCTCTATCCAGTCCCCAGCCAGCAGGCCTGAGAGTAGAGGAGGGCTCTGTCCAGCCCAGCTGCAACCCACAGAGATGGTCCACCCACACGGGGCTCCTTGTGTGCAGCCCTGACACAGACGTCCCACAGAGCACACCTGCCTCCTTCCGAGGTGCAAAGTGCCATGGAAGCTCAGGGCAGGAGACTCCTGACCGGTACAACTGTCTGTACCCAGAATCCAGAGCAGACCACTGGTGTCCACTGTGCAGTGAGCAGTGGCAGGAAGGGCACGAGAAAGGGGGGCAGAGGGAAGGAAGGAAAAGCAAAAGGCAACACTGATGGAAAAGGAAAGAACTGTACTAGGAACCAGGTGGTTTCTTGGGAGCCTTTTGAAGGAATAAAAGTTACAGACCAGGGACCAATTGCCACCTGGAGCTAATGATCCAGAAAAGGAATTCTTTTGGTAAATATTATCAAAGGTCAGGCAAATGAGACCCAGGGTCTGTCCTCAGGGAGCTCCTTGCCCAGTGGACTCATAGCAAATCATAATTTTTAAGAGTACTAGTTACAACTGGTGCAATTTGTTCTTCTCGGGTGCTGTGCAAGATGGAAAATATAACCCCAACTAGTTTTAGTAGGCTTTCTTCCCCAAATGATATTAAGCTATAGTCCTATTTGGGTTAAGCAGGAAAAAAAAGCAATTTGGGAACTCTAAAATCAGCACACGGAAGCAACTGGAAAAGGCTGAGTCTGTACCTTGTGCGTAAGTGTGTACTTCACTAATGGGTTAAATGACTAGAATTAACAGAGGGAAAAACCCAGAAGCCCTCTAGAGAAATCCAAAATGGTCATGTACACCAAGTTCATGCCCTAAAAGTGTTCTTTATTCTGGTAAAGAAAAAGAAAACTAAGAGTGACCTAACCCAAAACTATCAGAAGAAGAAAAGCAACATTAATGAAAGACTGACATTAATGACTCCCTTGGCCAGATAAAATGGGAAATCTCTGCAGCTGGAATACTTCTGTGTTAGCCACAAAACATCAGTCTACTCATAACCAAATTTCTGAACCTAAACTGAATCCTGTTGTCCAAATACAGCCAGCTCTGTTCTCTTTGATAAAATACTGTTTCACATAAAAGTAACTGACTTCAGTACTCCTTAACAGAACATAACACAAATTATATTTGTTAATTTAAAACCATTTCTTCATAAAAAGGAAACATTAAAAACGTTGCAAATAAGATTAAAATGCAGTTAATTATATATGATATATACTAAAATTTGTGTTAAGTATATTTTATGTAAATTATATATACCTAATATATTAAAATATATTTATAATACCTACAAACAATTACATGATTTTTTTTCTTTTTTCTCTACCCTTGGTAGAGTGCTGTGGCGTCACAGTTCACAGCAACCTCAAACTCTTAAGCGATTCTTTTGCCTCAGCCTCCCAAGTAAGCTGGACTATAGGCACCAGCCACAACGCCCAGCTATTTTTCTGTTGCGGTTGTCATTGTTGCTTAGCTGGCCTGGGCTAGGTTCGAACCCGCCATCCTTGGTGTATGTGGCTGGCGCTGTAACCACTGTGCTACATGCGCCCAGCCCAATTACAGGTCACACTTGGCAACAGAAGAGAAATAATTTGCTCTCAACCGATCCTTTACTTCTAATGTTTTGTGAGTGTCCAGAATTAAATCACTTAGCTGGCAGATATACAACTGAAAAGGTAGTTCAAGGGACTCTGGGCACAGCTGAATGAGTGAAACTGGAAAAACACATGTGAACAATGTAAGATACTTACTTGCTCAGGACAACTGACCAAGCACTTTAGCAATAAGAGTAGGAGCAGAGGGTTTTATTCTAACACTGATGATATCTTACAGACCATACGCAAAGCACCTGTCTCTTCAAATGTGATTCAGAATGTTAGCTATCACCCAAGAATCACAGAGTTCTTCTGGAAGGTAAGGAAGTTATCTATAAAATGCTCTGTGGTCTTCAAGGAACATATTACAAAACATGAAACACATTTACCAGTGGCATATAAGAAAAGTCATGAGATCCAGTAGTGTCATTTGGTGGCTGACCTTTTGTTTATCTGACATTTAAGAGACCTAATAGGTAATGATAAAATAGCTAATGATCCAATAAAGAAAAATTGACTTTGTATCTTAGGAGTTGATATTAATGTCAGCCTAAATCTCAGTATCTGGAAGTATATGTTTAAATTTTTATTGGTATTTTGGCTAAAAAATTCTAACATCAAAATTTGTAAAGTGTCACTCACCACTTCTTCCACCTAAGTGAACAAAGAGTTACATAAAGTTACATAAAACCAGGCAAATGATACAAATCCATTTTCTTTCATCTTTGGTACCCAACTATATGGAATGTGGAAATATTTTATCAAGTAGATAATCTGTTTTATCAATAGCTAGTAAACCATTTTTGTAAACTCTCTCAGATGAGAAAACAGTACACTACTTACATCATAATGGAAAAGGAATGACCTCAAGATTTCCAAGCAACACAGCTATTTTTCAAATCTGAACTCCCCTGCTGATCATTAGAAATAGTTTCAAATGTCCCATTCTTGGCCTTCACTTGTGCCAAACCTTAGACAAGGCTGCAACAAGGTTATAATACTGAAACATCTAATATCTGCATGGGGTGCTAAACAGCCTATCTTTCCTTTCTCTTAGCACACAATCATTCATGCTAGTTAGAGGTCTCTCCTGAATTAAGCTGTGCTTATGTTTTATACAAGAAGTATGAAATCAAAGTTATTTTGTTTCTATCTCTTGCAGGCTAATAAACTACCTCAAATTCATTGCTTTAACTACATTTACTGCTCTGTGTTTAGAAATGCTATGTTCTGAACCCCCCTGGCCTCAGTCAAGGTGTGGCAACCATGAGGCAGGTGGTGAAGATGGCCTCTGAGGGCCCAGTGCTGTCACAGTCTTTTGCTGATTGGTATTTGCAGAATGTATTAAAAAAATAAAAGTAAGGTAAGAACTGCTTATGTGATGACACTGGCATTACATTTTTACACAATTCTCAGTGATCCAAACTGCGGATGAACGAAGGACAATTTTTTTTTATTTCTTTTAACCAAAGGGTGGGAAATATTAGACAGTTAAGGCAGACTAGAAATAAGACACAATTCCAAGTGGTTTTAAACCAGATTTAAGTTTGTTTTTTTTTAATTCAAATTGATCCAAAGCAAAACTTACATTACGAAGGAAGAACAAAATACATTATGATATAACACACTAGGAGTTACATGAAAGCTAAATTTGTGGGCAAACGGCCTTATCCCAATCACATTCTGGGCTAATGAGCAAATCTGCAGGAAAGTTAGTCTCGGTTTTTGCATGGTCCACTCTGGTAATTAAACTACACATTCTTGTCTCTCAGGGTTGCATCTGACGAATCATCTTGATTCCCTCACGCTCCAGATGTGTACTCTTGCTACTGCCAGAACACTAAATTCTCTAGTGGAAACGCTGTTCCAGCATGACTGATAATGAATTAAAAACAAAACGGTCAAGTCCTCCAACCTAACAAGCATGGATTATTCTGTAGTAAATAGTTTAGAAATATGGGAATTAAATAATCTAAAAAACACTCTTACTCTGCTGTACATTTATAAACACAATATTTACAAAAAACAAAACCTTGCTTGCAAAAGATGAGGTTTGCAGTTCATTAGTGATCATAATCTTTTATGAGCTGGTTTCTTTGGTGTACTTGCCAAATATATTTTTACAAAGGTCTAGTAATGGGTTTAAATAATAAATTTCAAAAGAAACATATAAAAGTCAGAGAGAAATGTGATAATATTCTGAACATTTTTGTCAAGATTCTGGAAAAACCAATCAGTTGATTTTCTGATAATCTGTTCTCTCATTAAGTGACTACAGAACGATTCTCTGCCAATCAAATTCAAACGTGGACCTGTGTGTTCATCACTATTCTACCAGTTACCAACTTAGGGACATTTTAGTTATTGTTAAATATGATATGTGATTGGGATTTTATTAACAACAAAAAATAAAACATTCTTTTTAAGCTTTCAGATAAATCAAACCTCAAACAATAAATAATGGAATTATACACTTCTTCATTAAATAGAAATTTCAATTCCAGGAAGAGTTCTCATAATTTTTTTCTGAAGTCACAGCAGCAACACTGAACAAAGAATTTACCTTAATCTGTTCTTTTTCACTTGGAATTCCCTGACTTAAACTCAGTGGCTTAGTTTAGAAACCTTTGCATGGTTGGAGAAAGAAAATAATTTTAAAATAGGCGAATAAATTAGTACACACATATGTGGAAATAAGCCCTGTGCAAATGTAACATTAACATCACTGCTCAGAGTGCCATACCCCTGCGACCCTCCTCCCTCCTTGTCCCCCTGGGCCTGAGATTTTAGGAAGAAGTAACACTCAATTCATTTCTGGCCATACCATGTCCCTGACACTGCTAATGTGTCTTAGCCCTGACCTCAGTATTGGTTTAAAGAATGAGAACACAGCTTAGCAACCATCTTCACAAGGGATGCTCTCTCTCTGGAGATAACTTTTTGGAGATATTTTTACAGGAAAAAGGACAGACCATCCATTCCTATCCATTAGGCTCCAGCTGCAATTTGGGGATGGTTACAACACTGGCCAGCTGCCTACAGAAGAATCTATGAGCCACACCAGCGATCTCATGAATAATCCCTTTTTCCAAAGCTGCCTATTCTTCAGAAACCTGTATACACCGTCTGGGCACAAGCAGATTGGATTTTCTGATGCCAAAATCACTACTCTGCCTCCAAGAGACAAACTTTGTCCTTGAGAAAACAGCACAGCTGGCTCTAAAAATAATAAAGCCAGAGCAGACTCTTAATTCTGCTTAATTACACTTCAAGGTGAAATCATTTTATACTTTATGACTTAAATCTAGAAATTCAGGCAAGTAAAGAGAAGCCCTTTATCTTGTAAACTTCTAATAACAAATTTATTAATGGTAAATATTTTGAAGTTTCCCAAAGCACTTTAGAATGATACTGGGACATTTGAAAAGGTTTTCTGGAAACTAACATGATGACCAATTACGCTCAGACCATCCTCTCCTGGCATCATCACAGACACCTGATGCCTCTGGAACCTTCTCTGTTATTGACACTTTGTCAGAACTGTGTTTACACTGCACACATGTGCCCAAACAACTCAGAAAACAACATAACCTTTCTTAAGAGCTTCAGTGTATGTAATCTTAAAACAGGAAATATTTAGAATATTAGCAATTAGCCAGATTTTACAATGGGCACCCATTAGAGATTTTACCCTTAAAAAAAAATTTTTTTTTTTAAACCAGGAAGAAAAGAAACACCATGAAATCACCACCCCAAATTATTTAACCATTAAAGCCAAGTGGTTTAACAATATTTGGGGCTATTTTTAGGGAAGACTCTACCACCAGGATACGGAATTTGATACTTAAAGTGAAGTTAAAGACATAACTTAAAATGGAAATTGCAACTGACATACTAGAGCTCTGCAATGGAAATTAAAGAGGCGGCTTCTGTTGTCACAGTCAAAGTTGGCGGAATGATCAACAGCAAGTGAAATAATGGATAAAATACACCCAGAAAGAGTATTGCACTGGAGGCACTGTTTTTGAAACAGAATACACTAGCTTTATAAAGTTATTTTCTCTCTGATTAATTTTTTTTTAAGCACAATTCAACTAGAGATAGAAGTTAAGACAAGTCTCAGGGTAGTGTACTACAGTTGTTAAAAAAAATAAATTAAAAACAAGAGCACACCAAAAAGAAAGCAGAGGTATTGGATTTATGTCATCTGAAAGCGACATTAATTAGGAAAAAGAACAGTATGAAACAGCCAATTTGTACTCATTAAAAATGAATGCGGTGACAGCATTATTTTAAACAATTTTTAGGGCATTTTCTAGAATAACACAGGCCCAACCCTCCCAACCTCCCCCAGGTGAAACCGTACCTCCAAATTTTAACAAGTGCTCTGCTGGTTTACAATACCATGTTCACCAATGAAACCATAAATTTAAAAAGGGTAAATTCTCCACTCCAAATCTCCTTCTGTCACTTTGGAAAAACAATTTTTCTAAATGCAATGTTGTATAGAAAACTTGGACCTCGAAACCAAATTAAGACCTTAAGCATGTGTGTGTGTGTTTATATATATATATAAAAAAAATCCCTCCCCTACAATGAAAACCAAACAAATAAACAGAAAACCTAAAAGTGTATACCTGCTTTCTGACTTCACAGCAAATCAGAAATTGCATAGGATATACTTTGTGCAAGGCAAAAAGCCTTTTAAGCATCTGGAATATAACTCCTAATCTTGCTCACAGTTCTGGTATTATCAGATATCATCAAATTTGTGTTTTAAGTAGTCTTTCATGACCTTGGCAATTGGTAGTTCATCAAGTAGCTTTAGGTTTTGAAGGCCTATACATTGTCGAATTTTAATTCGGCACAGGTCCTGCAAGTTTCTGGGCTGTCCTAAAAAGACAAAAAAAAGAAAGTGTTACAAAGCTACAAAGTACAATATTTATGTGGGCTTTTAGGTTTTTAAAACAACCGTCCGTTTCACTGGGAAGTTCTATCAACTCTACATGCAAAGGTTTGAAAAGACACCAATCAATAGCCTTCCTGCCATGTCTCATTTGATCCTCTTCACTACCCTGGGATGGTAGGTATTTTCACCTCCATTTTACAGGCAAGATTTAAGTAAACTGTTCAACTTCAGACAAACAACTAAGACTCAGAATGCTACCTAAAAAAAGTTCTGATTCTAATCCTGGTAGTCATTTTGTTACAAATCAGGAGTATTCTGGTTCTCATCCTGATTAGGCTTCTCATACACTGGATGACACTGTGTGAGCAAATCATTTCTCTGGCTTCAGTTTCGCCATCTGAAAAGCCTGGAGACTGATTGAGATGCACTCTGCTGTGAGCCCACCTTTCAGCTCTGGGTCTAGGATGCCTGAGCCTCAAAGCCTGTCACGATCTCTGCAGAGCATTACAAAGAACTTCTGCCCCCCTGTTCACTGTGTTTGAGTGTAAGGGTTGAAAGGGACAGCAGGAAGGGGGTTTGAAAAGCACCTCAGGGCATTCTCAATCTGTGTCACTTCAAGCCTCATACCTTGATTATCTGCTAATAAAAACCCCTGCTATAGCTCAACTCAGAAGAAAAACTATAAAATCCAATTTCTTTCACTTTCAAATACTTTGTTTTTACCAAAACAATATAGTTGGCTACAAACACAGCAAAAATTTTTCAACAGTGCTTCAGTAGTGTTTGGAGTCATGTAAGTTCTGCTTTCACGTTAGATGATGACAATAATAAAAGCTAACATGTTGAATACTTACTGGGTGCCACGTATATATAAACTTTTGACATATAACTCCTTTAATCCTTTTACGAGGGAAGTACTTTGATCATCACTCCCATTTTATAGTCTCAGAGAGATTAAGTAATGTACTTAAAGTCTAGTTGCAATATTTCAGTTATTCTCAAATTTTTTTGCCCCTAAGCCTTTTACACTTTTAAAAATTACCAGGAACCCAAAAGAACTTTTTTTTTTTTTTGAGACAGAGCCTCAAGCTGTCACCCTGGATAGAGTGCCGTGGCAGAACAGCTCATAGCAACCTCCAACTCCTGGGCTCAAGCGATTCTCCTTCCTCTGCCTCCCAAGTAGCTGGGACTACAGGCGCCCAGCACAACACCCAGCTATTTTTTGGTTGCAGCCGTCATTGTTTGGCGGGCCCAGGCTGGATTCGAACCCACCAGCTCAGGTGTACGTGGCTGGCGTCTTAGCCACTTGAGCCACAGGGGCTGAGCCCCAAAAGAACGTTTATGTGGGCTATATCTATGGATAACTATCACAAGTTAAAATAGAAATTTTAGAAATACTTATTAATTCATTACAGATAATAACAAAATCCAATATATAAATAACACTGGTTAATGAAAAAAACTGTATTAAAAAAAATTAGACAGAAGGACATTCCTTCACATTTTTGCAAAGCTTTTATAGATAATAGCTTAATTTTCACATACGCTTTTGTACTTAATCTGTTGAGATAAAATCATATCATCCAGTCTCTGGAAAACTCCATTTACTCTCATGCGAAAAGGAATGTAAAAGGGGCAACTGGTGCCTTAGTTTTATTATGAAAATAATTTTAGCTTTTGGCCCCCTGAGCACCACCATGGCGGTCGGCAAGAACAAGCACCTTACGAAAGGCAGCAAAAAGGGAGCCAAGAAGAAAGTGGCTGATCCATTTTCTAAGAAAGATTGGTATGATGTGAAGGCACCTGCTATGTTCAATATAAGAAATATTGGGAAAACACTAGTCACCAGGACTCAAGGAACCAAAATTGCATCTGATGGCCTCAAAGGTCGTGTGTTTGAAGTGAGTCTTGCTGATCTGCAGA
>CAUYON010015281.1:0-14673 GCA_963573935.1 Arctocebus calabarensis
TACAGGCACCCGCCACAATGCCCGGCCTTTTTTTTTTTTTGGTTGCAGCCGTCATTGTTATTTGGCAGGCCCGGGCTGGATTTGAACCCGCCAACTCAGGTGTACGTGGCTGGCGCCTTACCCCGTTGAGCCACAGGCGCCAAGCCTGAGATTTAATTTTTTAAATAAATTTCTGTTCTCTGGTAGAATACCCCATTTTTTTCCTGTTTTCTTGAACAAGATCATGAATAACTGTGTCCATGTCTGAAAACACCAAATATGTGGATCACCTGGGGGGTCAGTTTCTATTGTCTTGCACTTGAATCTTTTTGTTCTGGAAAGTCTGATTAACTTTGGCTATAATGGTTAACATTGCTTATAACAATTTATGGAGGCTCTGTAAGATGTCTTTATCCACAGAGGATTTATTTTCTTCTGGTAAGTAAGAGTATCACTACACCATTTTTATCCAGTTAGGTAGCATATCCATTACTCATGGGGATTAGGGAAATGAGCCATCTCAATGTACTTTTGGGAAGACAGCTGCACTGTATACACCAAATCTGAAAAATGATAATTCTTTGATACAGCACTAACTCTAGAAATTTCTTCCAAGGAAATAAAAGTGCAAATCCATGAAGATGAGTGTTACTATTCTAAATTTTTCATCAAACTGCTGTTTAGAAGACACAAACTGAGTGTCTTATCAGTAGAAAGTTAACACATAACACAGTATACGGATAGTGAAATACTGCACAATTAAGATATAGATCAGTATTGACAGAAATTGTTTCCAACATATCAAATAGTGAAGAAAATTAAGTAACAAAAAGGTACGCATGGCTCGGCACCTGTGGCTCAACGGGTGAGCCACGTACACCTGAGCAGGTGGGTTCGAATCCAGCCCGGGCCCACCAAACAATGACGGCTGCAACCAAAAAATGGCCGGGTGTTGTGGCGGGCACCTGTGGTCCCAGCTACTTGGGAGGTGGAGACAGGAGACTCGCTTGAGCCCAGGAATTGGTGGTTGCTGTGAGCTGTGATGCCACAGTACTCTATCCAGGGTAACAGCTTGTGGCTCTGTCTAAAAAAAAAAAAAAAAAAAGGTATGCATATTACTCTAGTTTAAAAAAAATAGAATGTGTATCCATAGGCATAGAGGGACATTCTGAAAAGTGTTTAGTTTATACGTCAATAGCGTTTCTACTTTTACTCATAATAATGCCTTTTCTGTATTATTTTGCTTGTTTCTAGGCATATATCTAAAAGAATGGAAATAAGTATATTGAAGATATATTTGCACCCCCATGTTTCTTATAGCATTATTCACAAATATTCAAGATATGGAAACAATATCTTGTCCTGAGTGGATAATGTGGTATTATTCAGCCATTAAAAAGAATGAAATCCTGTAATTTGCAGCAACACGGATGGAACCAAAGTACATTACCTTATGTGAAATAAGCCAAGCATAGAAAGATAAACATCCTATTACCTCACTCATATGTGGGAACTAACAAAGTTAATCTCACAGAGATACCGAGTAGAATGGTGATTACCAGATGCTGGGAAGGGCTGGAGGTGGGATAAAGAGAGGTTGGTCAGTGGGTACAAAAATAGAGTTGGACAGAAGAAATAAGTTCCAGTGTTTGATAGCACAGTAGGGTGACTAGAGTTAAGAATATAATGTATATTTCAAAATTGCTAGAAGAAAAAAATTTGGAATGTTCCCAAGACAAAAATGATTAATGTTTGAGGTGATGAATATCCCAGTTACCCTGATATAATCATTACACATTATATACATGTATCAAAATATCACATGGACCCCATAATATGCACAAATATTACATTAATTTTTTTTTATTTTTTGGTTCTAGCTTTATTTATATAGTATACATTTATATATTATATATATATATATTTTTTTTTTTTTTGCAATTTTTGGCCATGGCCAGGTTTGAACCTTCCACCTCTGGTATATGGGGCCGGCACTGTACGCCTTGAGCCACAGGCACCACCATAATATGTTAGTAAAAAACAATTTCAAGTATTATTTTCATGTTTAAATAATTGATCCAAAGCCCTATTTCAACCAGGCCTATGTTCTGTCCTACCTGTCTTCACTCTCTCTTTTTTTTTGGCTGGGGCTGGGTTTGAACCCACCACTTCCGGTGTATGGGGCTGGTGCCCAACTCCTTGAGCTACAGGCCCTGCCCCCTGTCTTCTTTTTAATCATGCATACCAATGCATCCCCCTTTTTGTTTCAACCAGTTTGATTTAGGTTTTCTATTTCTTATAACTGAAAACGTCTGAACTAATATACCCAGCTATGCTCTAGGGGTCTGCCCCCAGTATCTGATGGTGATAAAACAAAGCATTATTGGCCCTGTATTTCTTAGGGTATAGTGAAACTTGAGATATCATGGAACTTAAGTACCCACTGTCCTGGACAGTAAGGTCTGGGAAAAATATTGTGGGAATTCCCTCCACACACACACTAAATAAACACCTAGCTGAGTAAAACCTCCAACCAAGCAAATCTGAAAACCACAGATGCACCTGAGAAGTATGGGATGTTGTCCAAAATGCTCTGCACCTTTAACAGCTTAGTTCAACATCCAGATTGCACGCTATGAGATGCTCCCCTTCTTTGCACAGCCTTTTCTCATGAAGCTTTATGAAATGAAAACTAGTTGGGGCTAAGCACAGTATCTCATCCTGGTAATACTAGCACTTTGGGAGGCCAAGGCAAGAGGACCACTTGAAGCTATGTGTTTAAGACCAACCTGAGAAACATAGTGAGACCCTGTCTCTACAAAAGAATAGAAAAAATTAGCCAGGCATGGTGGGGCCTGTAGTCCCAGCTGCTCAGGAGGCTGAGGCGGGACTGCTCAAGCCCGGAGTTTTGAAGTTTTGAGGTTGCCATGAGCTATGATGCCACTGCCCTCTAACTTGGACAACAACTTTTTTTTTCCATTCAGCCTGTTCCTTATCGCAAAACTCCCCCCCAAAAGAAAGTCTATAAGACTTATACTATATACTGATAGTACATTGTACAGAGGAAGTTTAAACGATGGATTAAAACTTAGTCCATTACTATTTTAAAAGTGAAGCTGAGACTGGCCAGGCCCGGAGGCTCATGCTTATAATCCTAGTACTCTGGGAGACTGAAGTGGGTGGATAATTTGAGCTCAGGAGTTCCAGACCAGCCTGAGAAAGAGCAAGGGCAAGACTCCTTCTCTAAAAATAGCTGCACGTGGTGGGAGGCAGCTATAGTCCTAGTCTACAATGGGCTTAAAGATGGGACGTCTGGCCGAAGCTCTTACCACACATCACTGTATGTATAGTATAAGTTCTGCAGACTTTCATTTTGGAGGGCTTTTGTGATAGGAACAGGCTGAATGAAAAAAAAAGTCTTTTTTGCCTGGACTAGAGGGCAATGGCATCATCATAGCTTATGGCAACCTCAAAACTTCAAGCTTGAGGCAAGAGGATTGCTTGAGCCCAAGAGTTTGAAGTTACTGTGAACTACAACCACCACTGCACTCTACAGAGGGCGACAAAGATTGTCTCAAAAAAAAGTGAAGCGGGCTTGGCGCCTGTGGCTCAACAGGCTAGGTGCCAGCCACGTACACCTGAGCTGGCGGGTTTGAATCCAGCCCGGGCCCGCCCAACAATGATGGCTGCAACCAAAAAATGGCCAGGCATTGTGGTGGGCGCCTGTAGTCCCAGCTACTTGGGAGGCGGAGGCAGGAGACTCGCTGGAGCCCAGGAATTGGAGGTTGCTGTGAGCTGTGATGTCACAGCAGTCTATCTAGGGTGAGAGCTTGAGGCTCTGTCTAAAAAAAAAAAAAAAACTGAAGCTGAGCCAAGGACAGAAGCCAATTGCAAAAATATTACTCAAATTGTAGTTGTCATAATTTTGTGTGTATTTTTTAAGTGATCATTTCCTTGAATTCATTCTTAAGGCTTTGTACAAGAATCCTTTTCCTAGTACAATTAATATGACTACTTGGGGTTGAACTCATTAAAATTTGCAAATATTTGTCCTATCCATAACAAGTTTTTCCTATCAAGTTAAACAGTTCCAGAGCACCTGCTATTTGTTAGGCACTGGTTCAAGGTCATAACTGTACACCAGTAAACAAAGTTCCTTACATTCTAGCATAAATGTATTTTGTTTATGTTCATTGTTATACTTTGGTTAAAGTTCCAATCGTACTTATAATTTTTTTTTTTTTTTTGTAGTTTTTGGCCAGGGCTAGGTTTGAACCCGCCACCTCCAGCATATGGGATCGGCACCCCACTCATTTGAGCCACAGGTGCCGCCCTTACTTATAATTTTTAAAGGCCTTTCTCCTGTGTAGTCTCTATTGAATGTGAAGATTCTGACTGAAACTCTTATTGTACCGTTCTTACAGGGATTCTCTGCTATTTTCTTTCTTTCTTTCTTTTTTTTTTTTTTGAGACAGAGTCTTACCATGTCACCCTTGGTAGAGTGCTGAGGTGTCACAGCTCACAGGAACCTCAAAATCTCGGGCTTAAGCAATTCTTTTGCCTCAGCCTCCCAAGTAGCTGGGTCTACGGGCGCCTGCCACAACGCCCAGCTATTTTTTGTTTTAGCTGGCCGGGGCCAGGTTTGAATCCACCAGCCTTTGTGTATGTGGCTGGCGCTCTAGCCACTGAGGCACAGAGCCCTCCCCTATGTTTTCTTGAGAACTGTGACATTTTTGTCTCAGCACAAAGCACTGGTCATAGTCATACAAAAAAATGTGTCTACACTAACGAATTCTTAAAACATGACATTTTATAAATAGTCTCTGCTGTGTGGATTTTCTGAGGGAAATGAGAAGTCCAAGTCTTGAAGAACATCTTTACCACATTCATCATGTATACTGGATTTATGACCATTATGGACTCTCTGATGAACCTGAAGACACGAACTCTTACTAAAACCCTTACCACACGCACATTTGTATGGTTTCTCTCCAGTATGGACTCTCCGATGGGCCTGAAGATGGGATGTCTGGCTGAAGCTCTTACCACACATGTCACATTTATAGGGCTTCTCTCCTGTGTGGATCCTCTGATGAACGTGAAGATATGAGTTCCAGATGAAGCCTTTCCCACATTCTTCACATTTGTATGGTTTCTCTCCTGTGTGGACTCTCTGGTGAGCCTGAAGATGTGAACTCCAACTGAAGCCCCTCCCACATATATCACATTTGTAGGGTTTCTCTCCAGTGTGGACTCGCTGATGGTCTTGAAGATGTGAACTCTGACTAAAGCCCTTCCCACATGTCTCACATTTGTATGGCTTCTCTCCTGTGTGAACTCTCTGATGGGCCTGAAGATGAGCGATCTGACTGAAGTCCTTACCACATGTATCACATTTGTAGGGTTTTTCTCCTGTATGGACTCTCTGATGGGCTTGAAGATGGGAATTACGGTTGAAGTTCTTATCACACACATCACATTTGTAGGGTTTCTCTCCAGTGTGAATTCTCTGATGGGCTTGAAGATTTGAGGCCTTACTGAAGCCCTTATCACATACCATGCATTTATATGGTTTCTCTCCAGTGTGAACTGTCTGATGCAGACCAGAATTCTGATTAACCATCCTGTCACGTGCCTCCCATTTGTATGTTTTGTCTCTAGGGTGGGCTCTCTGGGGGGCTTGAAGTTGTGATGTCTGACTGAAGCAGACTTTATCATACACATCAGTTTTACAGGTTCTCTCCGCAGTGTTGTCTATGCAGTGAATGTTAAGATCTAAGTTATGATGGAAACCCTTCTCACTCCTGCCGGATGCGTACAGCTTCTCTCCTGGGTGAATAAGCTCATGAGTGGGAAGAGAGGAGAAGTTCTGAGCACACACCTGACATCTGTAGGGTTTCTCTCCTGTGCTGAGTCTCTGACGAGGTTGCAGATGCAAGCTCTGACTGAAGCCTTCAACAAACTCATCATTCCTACAGCCCTTTTCTCCTGTGCAAACGCTCTGATGCATGGGAAGCACTGAACCTATGTCCTTACCATACTCAATACATATAAGGGGCTCCTCGCCAAAGAGCAATTGCTGGTGAAGTTCAAGATGACACCCAACACTGAAGCCTTTTCCATTCTTATCAGAGGTTTCCTTTCCTGACTGGATTATACTACAGTGGGCTGATTTCTTCATGAAATCTTTTCCACAATTATTGGGGTTAAAAGCTTTCTCTCTGTTGCATACTCCCTTATCATCATGGTAGTGAGCAATCCTTCTACTAATAACACAGCAATCACATTTATAGAGTTTATTTTTCACATCAATTTGCTGACACCTATTCTGATAATTCTGGGACTCTCTCAGGTACATTTTCCTCCAGGAATCCCAGGTAGTCCTAATTGGAATCTCTTGATTTTTGATACTATTGGAACTCTTCCCTCTAAGTTTTATTATACAGTTCTCATTTGCAGAGACCTGAATATTTTCTCTTGCTGACTCCCTAAAGGATGGATCACTTTCTTTTAGCAACTTGGACCTCTTGCCTTGAAGATTTATTATTGAGTCTTCATTTCTGGTTAATTTACTTGTAAATTGTTCCAATATTTGCCAGCACATAAAGTCTTCATGTAAAAGGTATCTTAACCCTACTTCTTGAAGAGAATCTATTTCATTTTGATTCCTGTGTCCTGGAAAGATAAAAGAGAATTTATAAACAGAGCCAGGTGTGTTGGCTCTGGCCTGTAATCCTAGAAATCTGGGAGGCCGAGGTGGGTGGATTGTTTGGGCTCAGGAGTTCGAGACCAGCCTAAGCAAGAGCTAGACCCCATCTCTATTAAAATAGAAAAACTAGTTGGGTGTTGTGGCAGGCACCTGTAGTCCCAGATGCTCAGGAAGCCAAGCCAAGAGGATCACTTGAGCCCCCATGTTTGAGGTAGCTGTGAGCTACGATGCCATGGTAGTCTACCCAGGGTGACAGAATGAGACTATGTCTCAAAAACAAAACAAAACCAAAAACCCAAAATATAACACATGAATATGTCATCTGGTGATTAATGATTAGTCACAAAATCAGGTTGAGTAAGGGGATGGGTCTTTTCAACATGGTAGTCACAAGAGGCTTTTGTGATGAGAGGACATCTGAGCAGACACACACGAAGCAGGTGGGAAGCTGAGAGGATGTCCAGGGCAGGAACATCCCAGGCAGATAGACGAGCAAGTGACAGGACTGTAGGTAGAAAGATGCACACTTGGCAGTTCTAAGAAACAGACAGCAGTCCCATGTGGCTGGAAGAGACTGAGTGAAGGGCAAAGGATGGGAAATCAGGAGAAGTGTCAGGTCACATAGGATCCTGAAGGCTCCATATGAACTTTGGATTTAAGGAATGAGATGGAAAGTCATGAAAGGGTTTTAAGCCAAAGAATGACATGATCTGACTTACAGATATCGCTGCTGTGTGGAGAAGGGGCTGTCGGAAGACAAGTAGAGGCAGGAAGGCAGTGAGCAGATGCTGCACTAAAGCACAATGGGGAATTCTGGGGGCTTGGGCCAGGCTGGCAGCCAAGGAGGTGGTGAGAAGGGAGCACTGGGCTGGACTCTGCAAACACTCAAAGCTGCGTGGTTCTCACCTGAACACCCATCTCCTTGGGTCTCTGCCTCCATCATCCAAAGCTTCTCTTCTCTTCCTAACTGTAACAACATATCTAGTTTGAAGGGCTGATAGCCTATGAAAAAGAAATGGCATATGTATAAAGTGAATGCATTATGGGAAACAATTTTAATCACAATACTACAATCTTCATTTGCTCTAAGTAGTATTTTTCAAAACTCTGATCATGAACTATTGTCTAAATACATTTTAAGTTGTGATCCAATAGACTAATACAAATAAAAATCACAGAATCAAGTGAGCAGATGATCTGATCCTAACCATTATCTGCTTTTACCATGTCTCCTTTTCTGTTTTACTCACTCCTTTTGAGAGAGTCTTACTTCTCGCCCTTAGCAGAGTGCCATGGTGTCACAGCTCCCAGCAACCTCAAATTCTTGGGTTTAAGTGATTCTCTTACCTCAGCCTCCCAAGTAGCTGGGACTCCAGGTGCCCGCCACAATGCCTAGCTATTTTTTAGAGATGGGGTCTCGCTCTAACTCAGGCTGGTCTCAAACCTGTGAGCTCAAGTAATCCACCAGCCTTGGCCTCCCAGAGTGCTAGGATTACAGGCGTGAGCCACTGCGCCCAGCCCTACTCACTACTTTTATTTCACTGTAGGTAGCTCCATTTCATTAAACACAATAATGATGTAACTCACCAACTGATTATAAAACTCACCAAGATGTCACAGATGTAATTTGAGAAAAAAAAGACAAAGTATCCCACAGGAATTAAGAAACTCAGACCCTCAAGTTCATAGAAGTATTTCAAGAGTCTAAGTGAAACTAAGACACTCCTATAGCTAAGATTCAGTTACAGAAGGTGCCTGTCCTCACCCACTGACAGCAGGTTCCTAAAGTTCTCCAGCATCACATCTTGGTACAGCTTCCTCTGGGCAGGGTCCAGCAGCCCCAGCTCCTCCTTGGTGAAGACCACAGCCACATCCTTGAAAGTCACTGCCTCCTACAACATCAAGCACATGTATCTCCATTTTATGACCAGCATCCACAGGGAAAGAGGTAGTTTGAGCAGGTGAGAAGGACAGGTGTCTGAGGTCTTAAGACAATTTGAAGAAGTTTCCTCCCCTTCTCCAAAAACATGGTAATACCATACACTAATTTTCCACAGTTAGACCAAAAGTATACACAACTCAAAAACTACCCCTATATATTTAACCTGGTGCTTTTGCTAGTATTCCCACAGCAGATGCCCTAAAACAAAACTGTAATTATTGAATCATGGAGTATACGCATTTTATAATTTCAATGATGCTACCAAATTGTCCTAGAAATGTTAAGTCAATTTAGTTCCAAAACAGTCTGATAGTTTTTGACTTTCTTACCCACCTTTACTAAGCCTGTGTACTCTTTGTTATAATTTTACAAACCCTTCCTGGAGAATTATGCAATTGGTCCTCTGTACTCTCAAGGTACATGGCACCTATTTAAGACATTATCTGCGACAGGACACAAAATTATCATACAAAAACTCAGTAGCATTTCTATACACCAACAACAAACTAGTAGGAAAAGAAATCAAGAAAGCAGCTCAGTGCCTATCGCTCAGTGGCTAAAGAGCCAGACACATACACCAGAGCTGGTGGGTTCAAATCCAGCCTGGGCCTGCCAAACAACAATGACAACTATAACCAAAAAATAGCCAGGTATTATGGCGGGTACCTGTAGTCCCAGCTACTTGGGAGGCTGAGGCAAGAGAATCGCTTAAGCCCAGGATTTGGAGGTTGCTGTGAGCAGTGACGCCACAGCACTCTACCCACGGCAACAGATTGAAGCTCTGTCTCAAAAAAAAAAAAGAAATCAAGAAAGCAATCTCAGCTCGGCGCCTGTGGCTCAATGGGCTAAGGTGCCAGCCATGTACACCTGAGCTGGCAGGTTCGAATCCAGCCCGGGCCCACCAAACAACAATGATGGCTGCAACCCCAAACTGGGCGTTGTGGTGGGCGCCTGTAGTCCCAGCTACTTGGGAGGCGGGGGCAAGAGACTTGCTTGAGCCAGGAAATGGAGGTTGCTGTGAGCTGTGATGCCATAGCACTCTATCCAGGGTGACAGTTTGAGGCTCTGTCTCAAAAAAAAAAGAAAGCAATCTCATTTACAATATCTACAAAAAAAAATTTGGAAAGAAATTTAACCAAGAAGGTAAAAGATCTTTACCAAAAAAGCTATAACACTGATGTAAGAAACTAAAGAGCACACATACAAAAAAAGAAAGACATTCCACGTTCATGGATTGGAAGAATTAATGTTGTGAAAATGCCCCTACTTCCAAAAGCAATCTACAATGAAGTGCAATCCCTATCAAATTACCAATAACATTCTTCACAGAAATAGACAAAACAATCCTAAAATTCATAGGGAATTACAAAAAACTTCAAAAAGCAAAAACAATCCTGAACAAAAAGAAATAACCTGGAGATATCAAACTACTGGATTTCAAAATATCCTAGTAAGCTATAGTAACCAAAACAGCATGGCAAAAATAAAAAACAGATACATCTGCCAGTGGAATATAATAGAGAACAGAGCAATAAATACAAGTATTTACAACTTTTGGCAAAGGCTCAAGAACACTCAGTGAAAGATAGTCTCTTCAATAAGTGATGCTGGTGGCTCGGCGCCCATCGCTCAATGGTTAGGGCATCAGCCACATGCACGGGGGGCTGATGAGTTCAAACCCAGCCCTAGCCTGCTAAACAATGACAACAACAACAAGAAAAAATAGCTGGGTGTTGAGGTAGGTGCCTATAGTCCTGCTACTTGGGAGGCTGAGGCAAGAGAATTGCTTAAGCCCAAGAGTTTGAGGTTGCTGTGAGCTATGACAACATAGCACTCTACTAATGAGACTCTGTCTCATTAGGGCAACATAATGAGACTCTGTCTCAAAAAAAAGTGATGCTGGAAAAACTAGATATTCATATGTAGAAAAATGAGATTAGACCCCTATCTCCTATCATATAAAAAAATAAATTCCAAATTGTGTAAAGACTTAAATGTAAGAACCCCAAACTATGGAACTACCAAAAGAAAACATAGAGAAAGTACTTCAAGACATTTCAAAAGCACAGGAAAAAAAAAGTAAAAATAGACAAATGGGGGAGCATGTCAAACTGAAAAGCTTCTACGCAGCAAAGAAACAATCAACACCGTGAAGAGACAACCTATAGAACAGAAGAAAATGGCTCGACGCCTGTGGCTCAAGTGGCTAAGGCGCCAGCCACATACACCTGAGCTGGCAAGATCGAATCCAGCCCAGGCCCGCCAAACGACAATGACGGCTGCAACTGAAAAATAGCCAGGCATTGTAGTGGGCGCCTGTAGTCCCAGCTACTTGGGAGGCAGAGGCAGGAGAATATCTTGAGCCCAGGAGTTGGAGGTTGCTGGGAGCTGTTCAGTTCAGCTGGGGCCGGGATCGAATCTGCTACCCTCTGTATATGGGGCTGACGCCCTACTCACTGAGCCACAGGCACCGCTAAACTATCCTTCTTGAGGAAGAAAGATTTTGTTTAATTTAATTTATTTTTTTTAGAGACAGAGCCTCACTTTGTCACCCTCGATAGAGTGCTGTGGCATCACAACTCACAGCAACCTCCAGCTCTTGGGTTTAGGCGATTCTCTAGCCTCAGCCTCCTGAGTAGTTGGGACTACAGCCACCTGCCACACTGCCCAGTTATTTTTTGGTTGTAGTTGTCATTGCTGTTTGGCAGGCCTGGGCTGGATTCGAACCCACCAGCTCTGGTGTACGTGGCTGGTGCCATAGCCACTTGTGCTACAGGCGGTTTGCCTTTTTTTTTTTTTTTTTTTTTTTTTGAGATAGAATCTCAAGCTGTCTCCCTGGGTAGTGTCCTGGCATCATAGCATAAAGCAACCTCCAACTCCTGGGCTTAGGCAATTCTCTGGCCTCAGCCTCCTGAGTAGCTGGAACTACAGCCACTTGCCACAATGCCTGGCTATTTTTTTGTTGTAGTTCAGCCGTAGCCAGGGTTGAACCCGCCATCCTTGATATTTGGGGCTGGCGCCCCACCCACTGAGCCCCAGGTACAGCCCTATTTTATTTGTTTTAAAGTAAATTTATTTCAGGTTGATCTGAGAGTACAAACAACCAGGTCAAAATATTTGATTTTGTTAGGTAGAGTCCCTCTTGTGGTTATGTCCCACATTCAAAGAGTGTGCCAAATACCCCCACCCCATGCCCAACCCTCTCTCTACCTCCATTGTTTCCCTTCCCCCCAACTTGAATCTAAACGAGTTTTTCTCCTATGTGGCCATGCATCAGATTGTCTACTGGCTTTGTATTAGTATTGAGTACACTGGATATTTGCTTTTCCATTCTTGTGATACTTTACTAAGAAGAATGTGTTTCAACTCCATCCAGGATATTACAAAAGATGTGAAGTCACTATCTTTTTTCATGGCTGAATAGTATTCCATGGTATGCATGTACCAACAATTTGTTAATGCACTACGGAGTTAATGGGCATTTAGGCTGTTTCCATATATTGGTGATCATAAATTGAGCTCTGATAAACAATCTAGTGCAAATGTCCTTATGATAAAATGATTTCTTTTTCTTCTGGGTAGATGCTTAGTAGTGGGATTGTGGGGTCAAATGGGAGATCTAATTTGAGATATTTGAGGATTCTCCATACTTCTTTCCAAAGAGGCTGTGTTAGTCTGCAGTCCCAGATGTATTTTTGGTAGATAGATCTTTCTTTTTTTTTTTTTTTTGCAGTTTTGGCCTGGGCCAGGCTTGAACCCACCACTCCCGGTATATGGGGCCACCCAGATTATATTTCATTTTTAAAAGCCCATGCACAAGTTCTACAAATCAAAGCACTGTTTAATAGGACATAGCAATCCGCATGCTTGTTTGTAGCTTTTGAAAGATTAGACAAAAAAGGGAAACCCTTCTGAAATGAATACATAAAAGAATGCCAAAGCATAAAAAAAAATACTGAGAAAAATGAACATTATGCTTATACTGTGATTGTTGTTTTTTCCTTTTTATTATTATTTGGGATTAGAATGGAATTAGGTTACACTAATTGCGTTCGTTAGATAAAGTCCCTCTTACAACTGTATCCCGCCCCTAAGAGTCACCCCCAAGAGGTGTGCCATACATCCTGACACCCCACCTCATTCCCTCCTCCCTACTGTGATCGTAGTTACGTAAAATATATGCAAAAGTATATACGTAAAACATAAGATGTACAAAGACATAAAAATAGTGTAAGGGAAATATTAATAGGTGATATTTATTTATTTCTTTTGAGACAGAATCTCACTTTGTCAAATTCTTGGGCTCAAGCAATCCTCTCGCCTCGGTTTTTCATTTTTAGTAAAGACAGGGTCTCAGGGTGGCACCTACGGCTCAGTGGGTAGGGCGCTGGCTCCATATACCAAGGGTGGTGGGTTCGAACCCAACTCTGGCCAAACTGAAACAAAAAAATAGCTGGGCGTTGAGGCGGATGCCTGTAGACCCAGCTACTCAGGAGGCTGAGGCAGAGAATTGCCTACGTCCAAGAGCTGGAGGTTGCTGTGACCTGTGATGCCACAGCACTCTACCAAGGGCAATACAGTAAGACTCTATCTCTAAAAGAAAAAAAAAAAAGAAAAAGACAGGGTCTCAAGCAATCCATCAGCATCAGCCTCCCAGAGTGCTAGGATTACAGGTGTGAGCCACCTCATCCAGCCAACAGATGATTTTTATTTTTATTTTTTTGTAGACAGAGTTTCACTTTTTTGCCCACGGTAGAGTGCCGTGGTGTCACACAGCTCATAGCAACCTCCAACTCCTGGGCTTACGTGAGTCCCTTCCCTCAGCCTCCCAAATAGTTGGGACTACAGGCGCCCGCAACAATGTCTGGCTATTTTTTTTTTGATGCAGTTTGGCCAGGGTCGGGTTTGAACCCGCCACCCTCGGTGTATGAGGCCAGCGCCCTGCCCACTGAGCCACAGGCGCCGCCCAGCAACAGATGATTTTTATTTTTATTTATGTATTTATTTGAGACCCCCCCTCAAGCTGTCACCCTGAATAGAGTGCCTTGGCATCACAGCTCACAGCAACCTCCAATTCCTGGGAAGTGAGTCTCTTGCCTCTGCCTCCCAAGTAGCTGGGACTACAGGCGCCCGCCACAACGCCTGGCCATTTTTTGGTTGCAGCCGACAGTGTTGTTTGGTGGGCCCGGGCTGGATTCGAACCCATCAGCTCAGGTGTACGTGGCTGGCGCCTTAGCCCGTTGAGCCACAGGTGCTGAGCCAACAGATGATTTTTAAATAGTAATGTGGGTTTTAAACATTTTTTATATCTCTGAATTTCCACACTATTATTTGTGAAACAAAAATGACTATAAACCACCACAACTAAAAATAAAAGTAAAGACAAAAACAAAAAACAGAACCAATAAAAAAGCAAGTAACTGGGCAGATCAAAATTACCTATTTTCTCTCTTTATTCTGCCCAACAAAGAGAAAAAAGATACACCTAATCTTTGAGAAAAGAGATGTCATCTTAAGAGATAAAAATCAAAACTCAACTCACCTGAAACTTGGTCATTTTCTCCTACTCCTTCTGGGGAAGGCAGAACTGGGGGGGGAAAAAAAGCAATGAAGCTGCTCTGTGTGAACTTTTATTTATTTTATTTTATTTAATTAATTAATTTATTTATTTATTTTTGAGACAGAGCCTCAAGCTGTCACCCTGGATAGAGTGCCATGGCATCACAGCTCACAGCAACCTCCAATTCCTGGGCTCAAGCGAGTCTCCTGCCTCCGCCTTCCAAGTTGCTGGGACTACAGGCGCCCGCCACAACGCCCAGCCATTTTTTGGTTGCAGCCGTCATTGTTGTTTGGCGGGCCCGGGCTGGATTCAAACCCGTCAGCTCAGTTGTACGTGGCTGGCGCCCCAGCCTGTTGAGCCACAGGTGCCGAGCCTATTTTATTTATTTATTTATTTATTTTTGAGACAGAGCCTCAAGCTGTCACCCTGGGTAGAGTGCAGTAACATCACAGCTCACAGCAACCTCCAATTCCTGGGCTCAAG
>CAUYON010015284.1:0-26394 GCA_963573935.1 Arctocebus calabarensis
TTTATATAGTGATCAAGGAAATGCCATGAAGGATATCTGTAACAGTATGATCAAAATATTTCTGAATGTATATGAATCGTGCCCTGTGATTGCACCAATGTACATAATTATGATTCAATAAAATTATTAAAAAAAAAAAAACTCTCCCAGAAGTTTCCTTAGAAATAGAAATAATTCAACACAACTTTTAAAGAGTGTACTTGGAAGAATTTCTGTGGAAAAGTTAGCTCCTTTAAAGGTAAACAGGGACAAATGAAACATTGAAGTTATACTTTTCTCTCTTGTCAATTTGGTTACACCACCAGGTTCCCCTTGCAAAATCAAGCTCTTTCCAGATGATTCCCACAGACCCTCAGAGTCCTTCTCCTCCTTCCAGATAATACATACTCATCCTTCATATGAAGGATGTAGGAGCCTGTTCCCTGTTCTTCCTTGAGCACTTCTCACCCACCTCCACAATGATGAATACATTCTCACAATGAGGGCATGAAAGTAAGAGAAATGTTCCTGGGAAAGAAACAATTGGAAATAAGCCATTTCTTAGTACATTTTTTACTGATGATCTCATACATTCAGAAAAAAAATTAGAAATACTTCAGACTAATGCTTGAGAATAAGGTTAAAAATAAATGAGGTTTGTGTGTGTGTGTGTGTGTGTGTGTGTGTTTCCTTCTGGGACCACAAAATGAAACTCAGATTAATCCACTAGCTAATAAAATATTTTATATGGTTTCCAAATATAAATATGAAGGTTTCTGTGTAATTTGGATGGTGCTCTTGAAAAGGAGTGATTCTTGAGTGAATAGGAAATCTATTTTCACTCTTGTTAATGCACATATTTGTTATTTTATAATGTTACATCTATTACAACAGTTGTATTATGTGAGACAATAAAATTGTACTCTAATCCTAGAACCTACCACTAGTGGTGTACTGTTCTTTGCACATAATCCTTTAAATAAATGTTTGTTCAATTGAGCTGACCTAAGTTTGCTTGCTTAATAAATACAGTTATTGAACAAAACATAGATTTTTGAAAGCATATGAACCAATTACCTGGATAATTATTTGAGTGAAGCAAACAGAGTTTGTTTATTAGTGACAGAGAATAAGAAAGCATGAGTTCTGAAACACAGGTGTGTATGCATCCCAAATATTAGGATAAAATGCACTAGGTTATGGTTCAAGTCACAAATTTGCCTAAAAATTCACTTGTAAGCACACTATCAATTGGCATCTGATTAAAAATGGGAATATATCAAAAACTTTTCTCCCTTTTCTGGTAAAAGTGTCTGTCTAAAATAACTCTACTGTATACTTTGAAGTATTGCCAAAGCTAGACTCTATATTTTCTTCCATTTAATTCAGTTAGCATAACCTACCTCATTTTTAAGAAGGAAAATTTTTTGCTACATTTTCTTTATAAATTTTTATAAGTTTGGGGTTTTTGAAGATTAAATGTTAGTCTTAATGTCACAAAACTAAATCATTTTTTCTTTTATTTCCTGTTTGATTTACATTCATTTTACAGTCATACCCCTTGTTTTTACCTAAATGGACTATGTATAATAAATATTATAATTCTGCATGTGGGAAACATACAATGAAACATTTCACCACTGGAAAACAAATCATATTAACAAAATTATAC
This sequence comes from Arctocebus calabarensis, assembly GCA_963573935.1. Classification (NCBI taxonomy): domain Eukaryota; kingdom Metazoa; phylum Chordata; class Mammalia; order Primates; family Lorisidae; genus Arctocebus; species Arctocebus calabarensis. The sequence goes on from CAUYON010015284.1 coordinate 1,652, forward strand.
ATCTAGGATTCATGTATTTATTTACATAACTATTTATTTTTTAAGCACATGTCCAAATCAAACAAAAATATAGATATTATCTCTATGCACAATGTTTTATTTGGGAACATCTAAAAATGGAATTTTAATTTGGGGCATATACATAGACTGGGTTATCTTCAGCATGTACAAAGAATAAAGAAAATGTTGGGAGTTTTATTTGAAAGAAACGTCACATAATTGTTTTGAAAGGAAACTCATTGGCATTATTGAAGTGATCAGGAGCTGTCAAGCTCTGATGGTAAGGGACAGTTACCAAGCTCAGATGGTAAGTAAAATTAGTGTTAGACTCATGACAGGTGATTTCAGCAGCTACCAGGTGAAACTGGTTGTACTGTTATGCAGGTCGTCATGGACGGCTGGCTTGCACAAGAATTCTTGGACAGGTGCTCTGTGCCCAAGTGCATTCTTTGTTTCTAGTCTCTTGACTCTAATTTAATTGGGTATGACAAGATAATTCCAATTCATGTAATCAATGTTCGCACATTTCTTAAAGAAATCATACGTGAATCCTTCTTCTAAATGCTATACCCTATTCTCAGTGTCCATCATGGATCAGTGGATTATGGTTTTAGCAGCCAAAAACATAGTGAAGAAAAGAGCAATGTGCACATGTCATCTTAAAGCAAGACAATGATTCCTTTCCATTTTATTTTTGAATACAGGAAGCAATGAAGGGATTCAGAGGCTAGAGAAATCTCTTTCACTTTAGGGCATTTGGAAAAATGAAAGTTCAAAGTTCAAAAGAAAAGTTCAACATGAGATAGAATTTACAAGAGAGGTTAATATTTCTTAATAATGGAAAAAGAACATGTTGGATAAGAGAATAGAAGATACTAGAGTGTAAATGGGAAATAATAGAGGTAAAAGACATTTATTGAGTCCTTATTAACTGTAAGGTAATTTATATACATTATGGTCTTAAATCCCCATTGTGTAAGTGGGGACACTCCAGCTCAGAGGTGTTAAGCAGTTTATCGATGGTCAGAGTTTCTAGAACATGGCTGTATTCATTCTTCTCCCACATAAATCTACTGGTAGCAGATCGGAGTTCACACTGGAGAAAGCTAGAATTTAAGACTAGAAAGCTACCCTGGGGAAGCCTATGGGTGAAGAGCACATCTATCAGTAGCTGAGCAAAGCCTTGTTACAATGACAGATACGATATTCATGGGGAATCTGACCTTTTTTTGTATATAAGAGAGTCAATACAGGTTTTCTCTTACCATGGCAGGGTATGAAAGACTTGGGAGATTTGACCTTCCTAGTACTTTCAAGGTAAAACAAAACAAAACAAACAAATCCCCTCCAAAACTGACAGCAGCAAACCCCCCCAGCAAAACTGACTAGTGTCACATCTGGGAGAATCTTAGCTGGACTACATAAGTTTAGGTAATTTTTTATTACTCTGGACTCTATGCCTGCCTTGGTTTTATTTTAAAGTTCTAGTATTAGATTTAATTTGGAAAAATGAGATCGTATCAAGATAAAGTGGCATGTCATGAAAATGATGCATGGAATATTCCTATGAAATTAGATTTTCCCCATCACGCAAACTAGAGCTGTATGGAATATATGAAAACTCTCTTTCATAAAATACATAAATTATAGTCTAGCTATAAGTAAACATGGCTGTATTTAGATCAGCTTTGAATTAATTTAGGAGGTAAAATGTAATTGCTTTTGTGTGTAAAAGTCTCGATTAAACACTTTAGTGTTACTGGGAAAACACATAGAGAAAATACAGAGACATTGAATATAAAAAAAAATTAGCTGTGTTTGAATGAAGCAGCAAAGGAAATCTGTTGATTTGCTCTGACTCTCATTTTCTAAACCTGAAGCTTCCATTAATTTCACATGTACACATACACAGAGCTAGCAGGCAGATGCATGCAGAAATTAATGACTTTTGTCAGTCAAAGATAGCACAAATGAGCATTCTCAAATGTTATTTTCCTATCACACACAAAATTTGCATTGTATCTCTTCACCTGTTTTTTTAGATACTGTGATAAAATTCCATCCATAGTGATGGAATTCATTGCAATTTTAGGAAATAATAACTGCTCTTTTGAAGATAGTAAGCTGATCGTTTTTGAATCTCACCAGATTTACACATAAGGTAAAAGAATAGTGAAAAATTGAAAGTGGAATTGAAGTTCAGCAAAGCTATCTTTGAATTCTCAGTTTGTGAGAAAATTTATTTCCTTACTTCTTTAACTTAACCAGAAATCTTCTGGTTAAATACATTTTGAACAAAATATTTATATAGTGTAAAATCTAAGACACAATATCTGCAGGCAAACTTGTAAGCTAATTTTGGTAGTATTTGGGAATCAAGAAAAGGATGTAATCAAATATAATTTAGCAATTCTACAATAAAAATTAAAACTAAAATTATGCTGACTATAGTTATAATGCTTTAAAGAACAGAAAGATTTTTTTTTGGCTGTTCATGTACTTATATTGAGTGAATCGGACATTATATGTGGGCCATGATCCTATCAGACTAAAGCAGCTCCTCCCTTACAATAATGACTTTCTAATGGAATTTAGCTAATTGACATTTAAGCAGCACAAGCTGCTTAAAATGAAGTAGAATTAACCAGGTAGACTTGAGTGATTAAAGAAAAGACATGGGTTGTGTGTTAGGGGATTTACAATCACATCTGGTGCTTTTCAGCTTTTCCTGAGCATCACGCTCGGACGGGCACTCACGCCTGTCCGGGCTTTGAGTTTGCCTTTCTCGCCTGCTAATACGTTAGCTTGCTCTATTCCATGGGGGCTGGTGGAAGAGCAGGACTCTGAGGTCAAAGGCACACAGGACGTTAGTATTGACAGTGCAGCAGGGGGCATGCGAGCATCAGCAATGATTCGGTTCCCTGTCCGAGTGTTCTCCAGAAGAGATGCAGAGGGCTCCAAGGATGCCTGCACAGACACGCATGTCGCTGGAATCTAGGTGGCTGAACCAGAATTATGTGTGAACCCCTTCCCTTCTTGCCAGGCTATCACCCAGAGGTTGTATCGGTAAGGCCTTCTTCAGGTGACTGACAAGAGGAGGAGACATCATGCCCACGACTTGTGAGAACAGAATCTTTAATTTTTAAATTGTTTTCTATATTCTACTCCCCTTTCTCCTGATCATTATTCTGGAATCAGCCAAGAGATGAATTCATTTTAAGTCACATTCCCTGACCAAACTCATGAACTAAAAACATGAACTAAGTAGAGATAAAAGACGTAAAGTCAGAAAAAAATTGGGGGTGAATGTTTTAAAAATCAATTCCACCTGTCAAGGATGACGGCGGCCTGAAGTTGACCAGGGTGTGAATGTCAACCAAATACCTTGACCATCTGCCCTTTTTGAGCCTCACCTTTACTATAAAGGTGAACCTGTTAGAACGTAGATGGTTTGGGAATAAGAACATGGTACAGTTTCCTTTTCAGGGTCATGATGGGGTAGCTGGTGTTAACAGATCAGACTAGAGTAACAACAGCCTTGTTGGATGCATAAATGTTAATTATTGAAATCTCTTCATGTTGTGTGCTGAGCATAAATGGGAAAAAACTCCAGTGTACTCAATACCAATATAAAACCAGTATATAAAAAATTACAAGCCCACACAAATGATAAAATGCAAATTGAGTATAGTGAGGAGGATAGACTGGAGGAGGGCAACTGGAGGTTCGGAGGAAGGGCAATGCGCGGGATCTCACCTAATGTGCCCAAAGTCAGGGTGTTCAGCACGCCCCTGGGTAAAGGGTTCAACTACAACCTGAACTTTACCTTGGAAGTGAGAACCATGTCACCTAAAATTTGTACCCTCATATTAGTTTGAAAAAAAGAATAAAATACCACCATAGCCAGAAAAAGTCCTGGCAGTCACGAGTAACCATCAATAGCCCCAGGAGAGTTATAAATGTAGTGAATTTGCTAGGAAAGGGCAGGGGGAAAACCCTGCAAGATGCCCTGCTGTTGCAAAGCAAACTGGGCAACACGGGCAAGCATGACTGGTTCAGTAGGAAACACACTTACCCTGCGACCAGCCACAGAAGGGAATGTGCTGTCACACTGCGTCCAGCAGGATGAAGGACTCAGGTGGAGATGGTGACTATCTGAGCAGCCTGGCCCTGTTCAGTTTCTTTTCTTTTTTTTTAATCGAAACAAATGACAAATTTTATTACATGAATTAATTTTTATGTCCAAGCACAAGGATAATGGAATATATTTTCCATGCAAAATAATATATACATTAAATAATATCCAGTGGTAACAATGCAGTGTAGGTTTCCTGGGAAGCAGACTCTGTGATAGAAAGATACACACAGCAAGTGTGTTTCCTGGGCAGTGCTGTCTAGGTGAGGACCAGTGAGAGTGGAAGAATGAACAGGGCAGACCGAGCAAGAAGTTGGACCCTATCGCTCAGCAGATCCCTTGAGGAACCTCTGAAGTTGGGAAAGCCCCTCAAAGATGTCCAGTTGAGGCAATGGCCAGTCTTTGGATATCTGTCCCCCACAAACATGAACCTTGAATAAGAAGGCTCCCTTGAGCCAGGGGCAATTTCCAGAGACGATCTCAGCAGAGAGCAGCCAACTACCAACAGTCCCAGAGGCTGAGGGAGGGGGAGCTTCAGTCTCAAAAGGGCTGGGGGATCTGTGAGAATCTGGGAGGCACGTATCATAGTGTCAACTGCGGATGATCAAAAAGAACGATACGTAATTTCAAAAAAAAGATCATGCCAGATCATATAGACAAAAGAAAAAAGAAGAAATCCTTCAAATTCATTCTACTTCAACTGGATATGCCTGATATTAAAATTGGAAAAATATATTATTATAAAGGGAAATTACATACATATTTCACTTATAAATGTAGATGCAGTATCTGAAACAACATATTAACAAGTTGAACTAAAAGTTATTGTTTAAATAATGTACTTTGGTCAAAATTAACTCCAACTTATGTGATATTAGTCCCTATTTTTTTTCCTTTCCCCCACTCCCCTCCCTCCTTCTCTCTCTCTCTGCTCTCCCCTTCCCCCACACCCCCATTCAGTTTCTTAACTACGGTCGCCCCCCAAGGATGAGCCCTCACTGTACACATCACTAGATAGCCAGCTGAGATTTGTTTCCACAGTTCGTGTCCAGGGAAGGGGCATTTAATCAGCCAATCTACAGTCTCCCAATGGCAGAACAGGCAGGACAATGGTGACAGCTAAAATGTTAGTCAGGAAAGATGTAGAAATGGTCTTAAGAACAGTATTGCCCGGGGTTGTTGGGACCACTCTGAGGTCTGTCCACTGAGTGGAGTGATTACTTTGTTTTCAAAGGTCTGGCACCTACCCTGAATCTCAGTACACCAGGAACTTTTAACTTAGCTGAGCCATCGGTAAATCAGGCTAGAAAAGTAGAACACTTCTGACTAAAGCCCCCAGTGAGATAGCAGTGTTGCTTCGTGAAAGGTACACACACCTCTTTTTGACGTGAAGCCCAACTCTTGACTGTACCATTTCCATTTACCAGCAGCACCTGTTGGGTGCCTTCCTTGTTAATGAGCCTGGGTATCTCTACATGTTTACTGGCTATTTTTATTTATTTTCCTGTAGCTTGTGTGTTTGCATTATTTGCTGCCATTTCTACCCAGTTGTCTATACTTGTGTCGCTTTGTTGAGTTCTTCTGACATCATGCTTTTCAGTCTTTTGCTGCTTGTCATTTATGGAATCTTTCACCATAGAAAAAATGTGCAATTTCTACAAAGTCCAGCCATCATTATCCCTATGTGCCTCCCAAGTATTCTTATCCTCCAATATTGTTAAAGTATTTCTGTATGCTTTCTTCCAAATATAATAACATTTGAATCTTTATTCTACCTAGACTTTTTATACATGATGATTAGTAATCAGATTTTATTTTCTTCTAAATGAACACTCAATATCCTAACACATTCATTTCACAATCTTCCCTACCCCAGTAATTTTAAATGTCACTGTTTCATATAAAAATTCCAAATATATTGGAATATATATGTAGTTTTTTTATACATGTGTGTGTCTATGACTTTTCATCCAAGTTTTAAAAATTAACATAATCCTGTTGACAGCCCAGGAAACTAATCACATGATCATATTTGGAATGGATAGTATTTCTTGAAGATACGGCCTGTAGCTCATAATTTCTTTCCCTTTCTCAGCATATGCTTAGCTGTGAATTTTTTCTTTTTCTTTACATTACAAAAGAATTATTAAGAGAGTTTATATTATATTTGAAAAAACAAAATGTAATTTGTTTTATAAGCAACCATTGATTAGCAAACTTGTATTTGATCTTAAAGTATCCAAACAACCAAGATCATCTTTTCAGGAAGTGAATCCATTGCCTCATTGTCAGAAAACTGAACATCTGAGCAGGGCTAAAGATGATGAAGGGTCTACATTTCTCTATATCAAGAGCAAAAGCGACTACGTCTGTGTAACTGATTTCTCAGTCTTTAGTCAATTTGAAGTAGGGAAATCCTGAATACTTCTTATATTCAGGTACAGGTTAGAGAGCTTACATCATCACCAAAGGGGTGATCTTTCTAACTATTAAATCTTGTCATGTGGAATCCCCCGAATAAATTCGTTGTGAGCTGGCATGTTGATATTAGAATCCGTTTCAAGTTTAGTTGCCACAGTTTGGTTTTCAGATTCAGCCTCAATCATGTGCCTGGAATGGAGCCATTCATGGCTCAATATTATGAATAGTAACCACCCCCAAGAAGTCAGGTCCTTGATTTCTTTTCTTCTCAAAGTAATAGGAACCGCACACCCAGCGCTCTTCGCCAATTAACTCATGCGATTTTCAGTACAACCCGACAAGTTATATTTTATTATAGTCACTTCACTGGTGCAAAAAAAAAAATATTCAAAGAGATGAAATGATCTGCCCAATGCCACAAACTAACAGAGCAAACTTGGAACTTGAAACATTATCTGTTGGATTCCAAAGCTGGTGATCTCTCTGCTATATGTGCTGTCATTCAAATCAAGCTGCAGAGGCTGGTTTAAAAATGCATACTTATCGCCCTGAGCAGTAACTCTGTTGACTGAGTTTACGGTCATGGAAAGCTGGCACAGCCAAGAGGCTGACACCCTGGTTACCAGACTTGACATTTGTATTGCTTTTGACTTCTGAGTCTGATTTTATTCAAAACAAAGGAAAGTAAGAGAGCTTTACCTCTTACTTAACGCATCAATTAAACATTAAATTACATAATTGAAAAATGAATTTATTTACTTATCTGCTCAATCCTGCAAAACACACAAAATGATTTCAGAATAGTTACATACTTACAGGGTTATGATGGTTACATAGTAAAAGCAACTCTATTAAGAATTAGATACTCGGGAGGCTGAGGCAAGAGAATTGCCTAAGCCCAAGAGCTGGAGGTTGCACAAGTCAAATCTATCAAGTATAGAACATAAATGTCTTAACACAATAATCAAGTAAATGAGGCAAAAGCTATATTAATTAGTTTGCTGTAAGCACTCCAAATTACATTAAAAAAAACACATTGTACCCCACAGATGCATAAATGTATTCATGTGCTGTGTGTATATGACTTAATTAAAAAAAATAGAGATTTGCCATTATTTTTGTTTTTAACTCAAAGCATGTGTTCAAAATTCATGATCTCTAGTTACTTAGCTCAATTCTCCCTGAGCCTTTTTTTTTTCTTTTTAGGACTAGTACCATATTTAATGTAATGTAGCTGGGCTTCTTTGCTTCTGTTTATATTCACTGTTTTGAATATGGGAAACCCTCTCCAGGAAGCATCACCCCCTCTGGCTACCCAGTTCCCACCCACCTGCTCTAGCCAAACAACTTTAGTTCTGATTGGTATCTTCAGTTGTCTTTTTAAATGGAAAAAAAGGAGAGCAAATTCACGTGTGTTTCCTCATTTCTAGCATCATGGCTTTAAAATGCACCCGTTTCCTTTCTTGCTTAAAGCTTTCCTGGGGCTTCCCACCAGTCTTGTGAGAAACCCAAACATTTTATACCATCTTGTAGAATCTAGACTAACTGCCCCTGAACAAGCTTTTGACTTGTCATCTAGCACTGTATCCTTGGTCATGGTGCTACACCTGCTTAAATACAAACATGCTTGTCCTCGTCTTGTGGTCTTTAAACTAGCCAGCCTCTGCCTAGCTGCTCTTCATAGAGTCCACCTGTCACATTACCACCTGTTCAGATGTCACCTTACAGCAGGCATCTTGGCAACCTCATTATTATTCTCTGGACTCTTGGTTTGCTTTGAGTGTCTTTGTAACATTTTGTACTACTTAACATTATGTCATACTTTGTTTGCTAATTAATTACTGCCAATCCCACGTGCGGTGTGTGTGAAGCGACCTCTGTGAGGCGGGGCATCTTCTTGCTTATCATTGTACAACCTGTGTTTGTAACGGTGCTTGTAAATAGTAGATGCCCAGAAATTATCTGTGACATGGGAAGAAATAAATGAATGAATCAACATTTCCCTCTCTGTCTCTCACTCTTCCTTATTCATCTCAATTTCCCCATCCTTTTTTCTATGAGTTATTTAAAAACTTGACCATGTTTTCTATTACATGATTCGAGTTGTCTGCATTATTCTCATTGGTTTTGTTGCCGCCACTGTTTGTATTTTTTTTTAATTTTTCAGTCATGTTTCCTCTTTCTAGGAATGCACTTTTTGAGGTCACAGTTTCCATTTCTGTCCTTGTCTTCCTTTAATTTTATAGCAGCGATGTATTCTGGTGTCATGTGGAAAACAGAGACTTTCTAACACCCTACTTTGTATCTTGTAGAAATATCATCTCGAAGGAGAATGATTGTTTCTCCATCTCCAGATTGATTCTCTCACTGCGAATTACTGAGGCATTTCTCATCCCGGGTTCCCTTCCCTTTGGGCGTTTTTACCCGTGCAGATCTGTGCTTATTCAGTCTTTCTGAATTGAGGTGGGATCTCCAAAGAAATTGTGTGTATTCCTTATAGAATCTGCCCAGGGGAGTTACAAAGGGAATTTTATTTATTTCGGGTCATATCTTGCGAGTTAGGATGTCCAGTTGTTCTCTGGGACAGGCTCTAAGAGGAGAAATGCTTCTTCTGGAGGTGTCCTCACCAGGCGGCACGGCTCCTTTGCTGAAGAAGGTTCTGGTAAATTTGCTGCGGGTAACAGGCCATGCCACTGAGAAAATGGTCACCCTCAAGCTAAAGTAAGCCCCCATGAATTTGGCACATATAGAATAAGAATGTTTACATTTTATTTTATTTTCTACCAGCACTTTCAATGAGGAAACATTTCTTCGAAAGTCCTTGATCTTTTTTGCCTATAGTTTTCCCAGTTGTATTGGTAAAGCTGAAATTGCTAATCAAATATACAATAATCTACATCATTTCACCTTCTATTCCACCTTGTATCCCCCCACCCTGACCGAGGGTGTGCCACCAGGGCCACTGTACAAACTGCTGGGTTCCTCGGATGTATGTTATATTTCCTGGCTTATAGATTTCCTTATATTTTTCTATACCTTTACCCAGGTCGGTGAGAACGGGGAACAGAGGTATCAAGTAAAGCCGACATCTAAGTCTCTCTTGTTAAATGTAGTCACACAATCTCTTTTAATTCTTAATATTATGTAAAAAAAAAAAAAAAGATAAAGTGGTGCAAGGTATCTAATGATGGTGTTTGGTTCACTTAATGTTTTGGGGACTGCACTTTTAGATCCATGTTCCTGCTCTTTTTGATGAGGAAATTCTGCTGCATGCATTTTGACTTGGTTTTCACTCTCTATTACTTGCAGTTCAACATCCTAGAACTGGGGCTTTGCTTTTATCAAAGGAACAGCCCTACGAGAAATGAAACAATTGCATGATCGGAGGGTGTAAATGCTGAGAAGGGAGTTTGCACTGTCAGAGGATACGGGCAGAATGGGGCGCTCCTCTGCTTTCCCACCCAGCTACGGCTTCACTGTGCCCTGAAAGGCTGGGGGAGAAAAAAAGATGAAATTTTAGGGGGACAGTTTCCACAAATCCCATTTCATTACTTTAAGTTATCCCAATCCACCCATGTCACAGTGGCTGGGAGCATCACTGCCGTATAGATAGTGCAAAGCCATCTTGGTCATCCCCTGGGGCCCCCTTGCTTTACTACCATTTCATTTTCCAGCCCTCCCTAATTCTCGACTCCCTCTTGCCCTTTAGGCTCTGCTTACAGACTCTTGGCTCTCACAGCAAAATTTATTTCCCAGGATTTGATGGCTCTGTTTAAGCATTGGAGACCTCCCCATCCTCTGGCTACTGGTACCAGGTTCAAGATAGTATAGTTATAATCTATTTCTGATTCAGGCACAGACTATAAAGCCAGAATGTCTGACTTTGCAGTCTGGCTTCCCATTTAAAGAGAGACCAGGGCAAGTAGCTTCACCTTTCTATTGTTCTTATCTACAAAAGTGGGATGAGAATACTATGACTCTCATAGGATTACTTCATGTTTTAACATTTGCAATGTGCTTAAAACAGTGCCCAATACATGATCATTGCTGAAAATGTCCTGTAAGAAAATTAAACAGCCCTTTATTCCAACCTATCTCCCACAGGAGATAAGCAAATTAGTATTTCTTTGGTTCTATTTTCCAAAAGAAAGTCCTGGTTTTCAATACTAAATTATTTTCTGCGTGGGCATACTTGGAAGTTAGGGCAATGGGGCCCTGTAAGTCCACTGTAAAATGAGTAATTTACCAAGCTCCGAGTTGTAAGAATGACTCTCTTCTTTCAGACATCCACTTTATTCAAGAAAGTTACTTTAAATATGCCTTTTGTCCATATGTCTCTTATGCTTATTTTGAGTAGGAACATTCAAAACATTCCTTACTTTTTCACTTTATTCTCAATGAAGAGACTAATTCTTGACTGAATTTCAGCATTACCCAGTTTAGAATATCTGATTATTTCTGAATTCACTCATCCAGATGATCTGTCTCTATTGCCAAGAGTCTGTTAAGGTCAACATTTTGTTTTTCTTCCAAGTTCAGATGTTATCTAATGGCTGAAAAAAGTTCCCTGTATTTCAAATTATCTTAATTAACATTTGTGTATAAGCAATTCTCATTAATTACTTTTAAAAATTCTAGTAACTGTTTAAATTCTGGAAAGTTTTACCATCCCCTGTCTTTTAGTTTCTATTTTCAATTGAGAATATCTTGAAATGTTTCAGGTTATCACTTGAGCTTGAAGAAAGAGCATCTGTCTTTTATGATTAGTTTAGAAGGTTTTGTGCCAGTACAGACCCATTTCCATGAACAGTAAGTAAAAAAATGTGAAGCAAAAGACTCAGCTTGTGTTCTGTGCAATGTATTTACAGTCAAAGGAGCTATCACAAACTCATTGATCTTAGCCACAGAAAAGAGAGAGCAGAAAGAATGAGAAACTCAAATTTGACTTTTAGGAAAGACGTGGTATCAGGACGAATGCCAAAGTGTAGAGAAATGCCAAGGTAAAAAGGTTAGTACAATTTTTTTCCAAAATGTACCAGAGAATCTCATTTGGCCTGGTGGTGCAATAAGAATTGGAACATACAGCTTACTTGATGCCCCAAATAATCAACAATAGTCTATTGAATGGATGGAAAATATATTTATTAAATAATAATTATTTTTAAAATTTTTATACATAAGGTGAATTTTTCTTTTTCATACAGGAAATCATTTGAATCAAGGCAGCTGTCACATTCTCTTATATTGTTATCTTTCCTTGCCCCTGTTCCACCTAGAACAGTGACTCTCAAACGAGAGAAACTTAGACATTTTAGTGGTTGTGCTGGCCACTGGCACCTGCTGGGTCAGGAAGAGAGATGTTACCAAACCCTCGGCAATGCAGAGGACAGCCTCCCTCAACAAAGACTGACCCCACCTAAAATATAGTGTCCAAGAGGAAAAACTGAATTGGGCATTGAAAATGACACATAAGCATGGAAACAAAGTTATTCACAACCAAGTACCAATTCCATGTCAAGGAATGGGGAGAAAATTTCTTCACCTTGGAACAATAAAATGAGATGGACAGAATTTCAAAATGCCCTTCCAGAAATATGACTTCTGCAGCCACTTGTGTTTTCCTTTTAATCTCCTTGGTTTTCCTAATGTAGGGAGGATGTTTTGGTGGGAGAGACAGGATGGCAGTCATTATAATGCGTCTGAGTGTTTTGTAATCTTTAGAGAGATATCCAGATATGATGCACTACTGTGAAGATAAAAGGCCGGGCATCCTTGAACAGAATCTTTGTTGTCGGTGCCGCTGCCGACATTGTACAGCCACTACTCCTGGATATTTTATTTGACCTCCAGGTCATTCCCTTTGAGGATAATCTTTAACCCCACTCCTTTCCCCTAGTACTTTCTTGTGCTATCTTCAGCACAGAACATACTGAGGTGATTTTAGTATTGAGACCTGTTTTTCTGAAATGTCAAAAGTTGGGCTTCAAACTCCATACTAACGTGTAAAACTCAGTGATTCTCCAGGGCAATGTTTTCCTATAGACTTCTTGGCAGCTGGTAGAGTAGGGAGCCACTTTTGCTTCAATCTGATAGAGACCTGAAGGACTTTACTGCCACCCAGTTGTCTGTCAGTTTCTGAATCACGATTTATTATGGGCCCACATCCCACTGCTTAGCCCAGAGCTTTCACAAATAGCTCCTGTGATAGTTCCCGGTAGATTTGGGGATCATCTGAGCAGCAGGGACCACAGGAGGTCTGATCCTAGATACTCATCACAGCCAGGATCAGACACCTTCACTCTTCAGAAACTGGAGCATGTTTAAGATGCCCTTGCCACTTGTATAAGCAGGTAATTATATAATTATATCAATTGTAATTATGTCACTTCATCAAGTCTTCCAAATGTTTTATAGTTTCCTAGCATATTCTTGTAGAAGTATTGTCATTTCAGTGTTTTAATATAAAGCCTTTTTTTTTTTTTTTTTGCAGTTTTTGGCTGGGGCTGGATTTGAACCCGCCACCTCTGGTATACGGGGCTGATGCCCTACTCCTTGAGCCACAGATGCCACCCAAAGCCTCTTGTTTTGATCATACTGAGAGAAATGGTCAGAGCTGGTCATAAGATTTAACGTGAGCTGTCAAAGGGGAATTGTGATGGGAGAGTCTAACTCTGGAACCCATTTTTTTTTTTTTTTTGTAATGATCTGTATTTTGCTCAGCTGTTCTTGAATGTCAGCGACACAGAGGTGAAGGCAGAAATGGAGAAACAGGTATCAGAAACTGAAACCAAAGGAAAGACAGCCCTGATGGAGGAGCGGTGATATAACCCCCACTGCAGTTGAGATAGTAACTAGGACTGGTCTCGGGAAGAGGGAGGCTAATAGGAGACCCCGGACCTCCTGGGGGGGGGGGCTGATCTCTGATCAGCAGGTTGAATTCCTTACATTTCCCATTGCTTTTCATTTAATACAAAATTCCCCCCCTCAAAAAAACAATTAATGCTCATTTTCATGCTTATCTCCTTCCCTCAAATCTCAGGGAGGTGGTGGCACCCTCCCTGTCAATGCGAATACTCCACACGTGCTTTCCATTCCATCCCTTCCAGCCCCTCCAGCACCTCCTTCCATCCCAACCCCTCCATCAGTTTTCCTTTCCTTTCCATTGAGCTATAATGACCTAGGAAAGCAGACAATTTGTTCATAAGTATCTAACTCAAAGGTTTTGCATATAAATGCTCCTTTAATCGATGCATTATTTACATATATGCACACACATACCTAACACATAGGCACACTGATCCTGCAACTGCTATCACAACAGATTATTTTGACTTGCTTTTTACTTTCCTGTACTGGAATCGTTTGCTCTGCATCGTATCTGTGAGAATGAATTATGTTTTGATGTGAGGTGGTCACTTCCCTTGCAATACTCTGCTATCTATGTTGTCTCAATATATTGTGATTTATTTATCCATCCTACTGTTGAAGGACAGGGAATCATTTTTATCATGAGGCTCTGGTGTGGGTCACTACGGAAGTTTTGAGACAGGTTGTGTTATGGGCCATTGTTTCAGTTCCAAGAAACACAGTTGAGAGCATCATATCTTGTTCACCATGCAAACTTCAACTTTGTTGGTTTATTGGTGTTACTGGGAGGGCAACATTTGTTTCTCTATGTGTGGATTTTATGTTTATGGATTTTTTGTGTATCTCAAAACTTTCCTAATGTCCTGCACATAAGTAATGTGATGTGCTAATACAATCGCTTGTGGAAAAATTCGCTCATTTCTCTTGCATCTACTACTCAAAATAGATGGGATATGCTTATGTTTAGTTCTACCGGACACTTATTAAGTAATTTTTAAAAGCGGTTGTGACATTCTCCACTCCTATGAGCACTGCACGAGACATTGCTTCTGTGCTCACTGGTGGAATGAGCACATGTAATGATATCTCATTGTGTTTTCCATTTTCATGTTTCTGATTAATTTTTTTTGAAACAGAGTCTAACTTTCTTGCCCCTGATAGAGTGCCATGATATCATACTTCACAGAAACCTCAAACTCTCTACAAGAGCACAGCCATTTGGGGAGCAAACAGGCCAGAAACCAAATTGCATGATCCCAGCAGGCCCCTGCACACGCCGGAATGTTTCAAGCCAGTATTCCTGGGAAACAAGAACTTTCCCCGGCCCTGGATGGTGGCTGATCCAGGGAGGGCCTCCCAAATTAGCCCCTGATGCAAAGATTAGTCCCTCCGCAGAAGAGGGACTAATGTAGGACTCCCTACATTCCCCTCCCTCATTCTAGCTATGATGATAAGGCTAAGAAAAGCCTCTTGGAGCTGTGTGACAGGGACCTGCCCTCTGTCAGACTCCTCTCTGCTCTGTCCTCCCCATAAAATCTCCCTTTGAACCCAGGACTGGCCTCCTTTCCTTGCAGACCATCACCCCAAATCTACCCTCAAACCCCTCACTTTCCCCACCAAACTCCTTTGTATTCCTTTATAAGGGAAGGCGGAAGCGGCTGTGCAGCGGCACCTGTTTCCCTGACAAGAGGCCGGAGTCGCCCCGCTGCCGTGGAGAAGCGGGGACTGAGCCCAGTGGGGACAGCGGTCCCAGTAGCCTGAGCGCCGGCCCCCCCAGCTGTCCCCTCCCAGCCCAGCCCCTTCCCACACCCTCTCACCTCCTGTTCTCACCCACGTCCGCTGGTGGGAATGTGCCCAGGACCCCTCCACTGAGGACCCAGCGGGCCACTTCCCAGGGAGCTGGAGTGAGGGGCCTGGCCAGCCCCACCTACCCCGGGCTCCTGACCGGATCCCTGCCCTTTGGGGGCTGCCTCTCCAGTCATGCGGCCGACCCGTCTGAGCTCCCGGGGAGGCCCTCACTCCCAGTTCTGTTGAGTGACTAGGCCGTGACCTCGGGTACTCAGGAATGCCAGAACACACCACGCACAACTTCCCCAAACTTGCTGATGCGCACGGATCGCCCCTGGGACTGGTCACGGTGAGAGTCCGGAACCGCAGCCGAAGCCCTGGATCAGCTCTGCAGAAGAGACCCGGGGCCGTCCCATTAACGCTTCCTGCCGGGGAGTTTGGGAAGTGATGTCAACACGGATCTTGGGGGTTGAAACAAAACATGGGCTTACAATTACAATATAGGGGCTCAGGTATC
This sequence comes from Arctocebus calabarensis, assembly GCA_963573935.1. Classification (NCBI taxonomy): domain Eukaryota; kingdom Metazoa; phylum Chordata; class Mammalia; order Primates; family Lorisidae; genus Arctocebus; species Arctocebus calabarensis. Next base: position 17,380 of record CAUYON010015284.1, read on the forward strand.
CCCAAGATTTTGTGCTTTGCAGACAGAAACTTCATGGGGAGTCAGGTTCAAGGTCACAACAGCAGGCTACTCATAAATCCAGGTCTCCCAGAGCCCATCTCCGGGATCTTCCTCCTCAGGGCAGCGTCCCAGGGTCTCGGCTCTGCGCCGGCTGCTCCAGAGACAAGGCCGCTCAGAAAAGGCCGCGTCTACCGTCGGGACCAGCCCGCCCCGCACACCTGCTCCCAGGAAGTGTGCCCGCGGGTTTATGAGCGGCTGTGACCATGTTTCCAGGAAGGGCTATAGGTGGGAATAGGAAAGGAGATGTGGGGACGAGGGTGGGAAAGGAGGGGACAGTCGGGGGCGGGGGGCTGGGTGCTCAGCTCGTCTGGACCACTCTCCCCTGCTGCCCGGGCTCACCCTGGGCTTCGTGTATCAGCCAGCGCTGCGCCTTGCACCTCTCATCCGAGGAGGCACCGCTGCGTGGCCACTCCCAGCCTCCTTCCCCGAGGTCCAGCACCAACTGTCCTGTTGCTATAGGGGGTGGTCCTGCTTCTGAGGTGGTGGAGGCGACAGCGTGCGGTCTGGCTGGCCAGGTGCGCTGGGAGCTCCGTCACCTGTGCTGGTGAGGGGCTGCTGAGGAGGGGCAGAGTGGAGGCGGCGCCATCCTGAATTCCAGGGTATTATCTGCATAAGATATCAACCTTGCTTTCTACAGTTATACTTTTAGTGCATAAGCTTACATAAAATAATTAAATTTCAATAGATACAGAAATAGTATACTCATGTACAATGTGCTTCTCTATTTTTCTTTCAAAAATTTGGGCAAAAAAAGTGTTTATTATACAAGACAAATGATGGTACATCTGGAATTAGCATTTCAGTTTACACATATGTGGCAGTGGCTATATACAGATCTGAGGAGAGCGTTCAGTTTTAAGTTATTAAGTCTACTAATGCGTGAATGGGATTCTTTCCCCATTTATTTCAATCTTCTTTATTTCCCTTCCACAATGATAAGTAGGTTCCTGGGTGAGGTTGTACAGGTTTTGTGTTTAAAAAATTTCTACACAGGCATGTGATGAGACATGTGTCATATCTAATATTGATTTCTAATTTTAATTTTTGAATTATTTGTTTTGTTTCTAAAATAATTTTCATTTTTAACATTATGTTTTTGGCTTTTTCTATGGACAGCATAGTTTTCGAGTACAATCAAGTTTTCTTAAAAAAAATAGCAGTGTTACTTCCTCCTTTTCATTCTTTCTAAATTGATCCGTTTTCATTTCTCTTACTTTCCTGGCTGGAACCTCCTCTGACACTTATCAAAGTCAGGCCCCTGCCCTCCCACACAGCCTGGGAGCCAGGTGCTTTATCTTCAGCTAGAGGCTGGAGCACGCACAGATTCTTTTGGCAGCCTTGAGCTATCTCAGGCTGCGGCATTTTAAAGGGAGCAGGGGTCTGTCTGGGACATGGCCTTAAACTGCTAAAAGTCATACTGGAGTGGGGTTAACCAGAGGGTCCTTGATACCATCTTCACTTCTGGGTTGGTTTTTTCTTATCCAATTATAATACGGCTTGAATTTCCATTTTCAGGTTTTTACCATGATTTTCAAAACAAAATGGACATATTATTATTTGCTCCTATGACTTCTCAGGAGATTTAACCACCTTTTCACTGCTTCCTCTTTCTTTCTTTTTTTTATTTTTTCTTTTTTTTTTTTTTTTCAGTTTTTGGCTGGGGCCAAACCTGCCACCTCCAGGATATGGGGCCAGTGCCCTACTCCTGTGAGCCTCAGGCACCATCCAGCTTCATCCTTCTTAAACTTCTTTCTTCCCTTGCTTTCAGAAGCACATCCTTATTCTTATAATTCTTCCAGCTCTTCAAGCGTGTCTTTTCTTTTTCCATTGGTCAATTCTCTGCCTCTTTCCACTCCTTAAAAATTAATGTTTACTAGAATTTCACCTTTAGCCCCTACTGAACTCCTGATAACGTACTGTAGCCTGGCCTTTTCCCAAACCTCAGTCTTTCATCTCTTCTGAAATCTAGACTATTTCCAGCAACCTGGTGGAGATCTCCTGATTAGATGTGTCTGTGTTGAGAGTGTAACTGAAGACCACAGTCTTCCTCAAAGCAGCTATCTCCTTGCAATCATCGAACATAGTTCTTAGAAAGTTTTTCTTTTTCCTACAACTAATTCATATCTAAGCTGATTATTCAGCATTCTAAATTTAATGCAAATATTATCTTTTGAGGAACCTTCCATAACCCTTTGAGGCAGATGTAGTCTTTCCTTCTTCTGTCGTCCCAGAAACTTTTGTTTACATCTGAATGCTATAACCTATTTGCTTTATTTTTGCCCCAAGAAAACCTTTGTGGCAGCATGCCTTTATTTAACGTATATCTTTTAGAACAAGGTTCAAGCACTGGATATGGAATTATACTAGGATTTCCTTCAGATGTGTTGGGTATTAGGACTTGGTTAGTTCATGTTTCTATCTTTTGTACCTAATTAAGTGCCTTGCTTTTGGAAGATGATCCTTGCTATATTTTCCAATGAATGGCCACAAAATGGCCTGAAAAAAGGGAAATTGTGCAAAGTTATCTTTTCTTATTGCACATATTCCCTGAATCTTAGAATGCTCAAATACAGAGAAGCAGGAACTTGGTGTAGGCATCCTTAACATCATTGAACAGCAAGCTCCTTTCATGAAGAAGGATTATTGTCTAAGTAGAGGATAAAGCCACCCAGGGCCTCCTGAAGAATCTGGTGTCCGGACAGATGACTGCCACCTACTGGAAGACACAGGAACATTTTGTACATATTTGGAGACTATATAATAGTCACTAACATCAATATGTTTCTAAGTTCAGCTTGTCTTCATTTAACATGCCTCTTTTAAAACAGGATTCAACCACTGGGTGTTAAATTAGCATTTCCTTTAAACTCTAAAATCTGCATTTCATTTTTAAGGCCACACAGGTAAAATAAATGCATCCACCCTATCTGAATGAACCAATTAAACGGATTTGGGCAAGTTTCAAGTGTTCGTTGTTTTATCTCTAAGTTCCACCCTGATTTAAATATCATCTAGATTTTTATTTCTTTCAGAGATTTTGTTAGTAACATGACAATTACAATATAAAAGTCATTTGTTGTTACAGTTGCTCTAAGTTTTTAGGAGTAATGTTCCACACCCTAATGCTTTTAGTCCAAAACTTTATTTTCTAAAGTCAACCGACATTTATCTCTTGAACTCCTTTCTAACTACTTCTTTGCGTCAGATCCATGCCGGAATTAATAACTAAACATTTACTTTGTTCTCTGTCATTCAATTATTTTCTGCTAACATTGGTTTTGTCTCCTTCTCTTTAAAATATTTTACAACTACACTGAACAGAAAATGCACTGATGCATGTTTTCTCTTAACTTGGGTCAAATCGTATTTTATTCCAATCTATTTTGTCACAGGATTTATTCTTTCTTATCACCATTGTGTCTTCTGCATTCAGCAAACGTAACATGTCCAATATCAATATTTGTATTTTACAACTTCATGTATAAGGAAAAACTTAAAATAACGTGATTTTCTCTATAGTAGATAAATTCAAAAACCAAAAAAACAGTTGCAAAAGTAAGTCAAATTTCTTCCAAATCTTCTACAATTTGAAAAATAAATAAGCTATTCATAAAAAGAAAAAAACTTTTAAATCCTTTTAGGCATGAAGGGGAGTAAAAATATAGACATGACGAAAGTAAACTGAAATTAGTGTAATGATGTCTAATATCTATGCATTTATTCAAATGTATCAATAGCTAAGTTAAATGCCCCGAAGGCATTATCTATGTCATCTGCAAAATAGCTAAATGAAGTGTATATTTTATTATTCCCATTTTATAGGTGAGATTACTGAGATTTAGAAAAAAATAAAAATTACGGCACGTGAAAGAAAAATCTACAGGTGTGTAATCTTGCTCATGATGCAACCTCTGCCCTTTTTCCAGCTGGAGAAATGCCTGGTTCAAGCAGGCTGTGGACAGCACAGCAATATCGAATACAGATGGCAATGCCATCAGCAATCTTGCTGTGGCATTTTCCACGGTTTGTCATTTGAAACAAGGATGTCTTCATATTTTTTAAACTAAATGTAGCCCCCAGTTTTCTTAGTTTTCCTTAGGAGAAAGCAGACAGTTATCAAATAAAGTATCTGCAAAATGGCCTCAAGACTCATCAAAAGAACAACCTGCCACTTCAATGAGAAAATAATAGACCCTCTGTATAAAGCCAGCTGGCTGGAGAGTACTTGGGTATTTAAGAAACAACTTCAGGAAAGAAATCATGTTATGTAATATAAAATGACATTTTCACATTGTATAGATTTACTCTGTAGCCTATCATTTTTACAATTCTACATAACTTTATTGATGCAGAAAATATTTCAAATGCTAAAAATTTTTCATTTACTCCAAAATTAACTGTATTTTTAGTTTTCCCCAAGGTTTTTTGGGGAGTTCAGTTCCCTTTTATATGTCTTAACAGTGATTTTTTTCCATTAATCTTTATTAGCCTCTAAGACTTTTAAGAATGCATTTTTGTAGTAAGTTGGAAAGTATTTTAAAGTATACAATGTCTTCCATTTGAACTGATGAAATGTTTGCTTTCAGAGATAAAAACTCATTGATCTGGTTTAACTCCATGGCAATGGAATTAAGGAGACTGTGCTTTGAAATCAGTTTTCCTATATGTTAATCTGATCAAACATTTTTCTTTATTATTATTATTATTACTAAATCATAGCTATGAACATTAGTGCAATCAAGGGGTACAATGTGCTGCTTTCATACACAATCTGAACTATCCTCATCAAACTGATCAATATAGCCTTCATGGCATTCTCTTAGCTATTGTATGAAGACGTTTGTGTTCTGCATTTAGTAAGTTTAGCCTGTACCCTTCTAAGATGCCATCAAACATATTTCAACTAACAGATATGCATTCTGATAATGGATATACAGTTTTAAGAAATCTCTAAAAGATTTAAAGTGTAAGGAAACTATGCTGCTAAGTAAACATTCCTTTTGTCCATCACATATAGTCTTGGAAGGCAGGTCTTGATTGGTTATCAGGAAATAATTCACCTAGGACATGGGGACCTATGTGGCAAATATGATTGATGATCATGTAAAGGAGACTGGGAAGGTGTCTTGGCCTTATGAATCCTGTTTTCCTCTTAACAAGATGCACTGCCTCTTTCCTTCTACTAACCTCTAAGCCTGGGAGTTGCTAAACTGGCAGTGGGCGCAGACATTTGCTGGTGAAGCTGCGGGGTTAGAGAGCTAAGACTGAATGAACTCAGGGACCACCAGCAGCATCTCACTCCAGAGTTCAGTTATTCTTCCTCTTTTTCTTGCAAACCAGGGAGTTTCTTGTTATTTTTAAAACTACTCTGAAGTTGTAAAACACAACTAAACTAAAGCTAGATCAGGCAGACATCCAAGACATTGCATTTTATGTCACAGCAAGAATTTAAGGCCTTGGTTCTTCTGTGCCCACTGCCTCTGGGGTCAGGGGATACTTTATAGCTTATTGTCCAAATGGGAGAGGGCCTTGGGATCAGGGAAAGCACAGTGCCAGATACTGCTCACTCTTCTCAGTAACTTGGGAAGGTACCTGTTGATCAGCATATATTTACATCTATTTTCAAGAACTGGAATAACTAATAAGATAATTGTCAAACACTAGGGCTAAATAGAATTTTGAATGGCAATTTCTCACCCTCTCATAAAACCAAATTTGACCTCTGCAAGGAAGACATTTATTATATTTTCCATTTCTACTTCTGCAGCTTCTATTTAGAATCCAGCATAGTTATTTCTTATGTGTGATCATCTAAAATTGGATTGAGATGGAAAGGGTAGGAAGAAAGAGGTCTTGCTTCTTTGCTTTCAATTCTTACGCTCTAGAATCCTTTAAAATCTCAATGTAACTTGCAAAACACTCTCCTTGTCTTTAAAGACAAATCATCTAATGTCAGTAGCAATATTTGGTAATGAAACTTGATTTTTCTGAGCATTTATTATGTTTAAGAAAGGCCAAGTTCCTATAGATACAAAGCTTAAAGTCTAGAAAAAATACATTTAAGTCATTTCTCTTTTGTTATTTACTTTTTAATTTACAATAAAATTTATATATTTATGATGTACAAAAAAATTATGAGCTATGTATACATTGTATACATTACAGAATGGCTAAATCAAATTAATTAATATATGTATTACTTCACATCCTTTCTATAGTCAAACCTCACATTTCCTTGTAGTGCAAACACTCAAAATCCATTCTCTTAGAAATTTTCCAGTAAAACTATAGGCACGCTGGTATACAACACATCTCTAGAACTTCCTTTTATCAAGCTGAAATTTTGTATCCTTTCTGTAATATCTCCCCTGCATCCCCCCACCCATACAGCTCCTGGTAACTACCATTCAACCCTCTGCTTCTTGAGTGGGACTTTTCTTGTACTCCCTATAAATGAGATCATGTAATATTTGTCTTTCTGTGCCTGGATTATTTCAGTTAACTTAATGGTCTGTCTCCAAGCATGGATAATAAGCATTCTTATTTACTGAAAAGCAAACAAACACACAAATCATAATAAATAAATCCTATTAAATTGCAATGTAATTCTATATTGAATGCAATAGATAAAACTCACAGAGACAATCTTGGTTATTAAAACTTAATTATTCCTCGCTGCTCTTGCAGACAAGACAGATACTTGGGCTGTGGGTAAGGCACTAACTCTGGTGCAAGGCTGTGTGGGATTGCATGTGGCTTTATCACATATGTGGCAAGTTGTGTGACTAACCCCTTTTCAGTTTCAGTTTTCTTGTATTTAAAGTAAGTAGAATGATAAAACTCATTTCCTGGGGTGCTGCAAGGATTACATAAGGAAATATGAGTAAAGTGCTTAGCAAAGTAAGCATTCCTGTTTTAGCCATTGTCCATTATATATATTATTAGGCACTTGACCCCAAGTTCTAAATAAGAAAAGGCTCCTGCTTTCGGCGGGCTTGCCTTCTGATGAGGATGGTGAACGTACGAACAGCTATAAATCACATAAAATAGAAAAGATGTGTCAGCTGTGCTGTACAAAGGAATCAATAAGGCCCAGCGGGCAGAAAATGGATTAAGACAGGAAAATAAACTTTTTATTTGAGCCAAGATAGCTCTTTGGATCTTTTGAAACAGAACTGTCATCAGCCCAACAGCTAACGTCTGACCTGCTCTTCCCTGGTTCTCTCTCGCCTGACTGCTCTGCACTGGACCTGCAGTGCTATGTTGACTAGAAACAGTGACAGTGGTCACTCTGCCTTATTCCAGCTCTCTGGGGGCATGCTCTCAATTTTCCCACATTCAGTATGATGTTGCCCATGAGGTTGTCACGTATGGCTTTTATATTTTAGAGTATGTTCCACCTCTGTCCAGGTTGTTGAGAATTTTTATCATTAAAGGGTGCTGAATTTTATCAAATACATTTTCTACATCTATTGAGATAGTCATATGGTCTTTTTCCAATTGCAAAGAGGTGGGATCAACCTAACTACCCTTCAATTCATGAGTGAAGAAGGAAAATGAGGTACAGCTACATGCCATAAAGTACTACTCAGCCACAAAAAAGGAATGAAATAATCTAATTTGTAGGGTCTGGGACAGAACTGGAGATCAGTGTTTGAAGTGAAACATCTCAGGAATGGAAAACCAAACCCCACATATTCTCACGAATCAGTGGGAGCTGATCGATGGTTCCTCAGGAGCACAAAACCATATACAGGACATGGAAAACCAAGAAGGGGGCAGGATAAGGACTTACGTGTTTAGCACCATCAGCACTATTCTAGTGACAGGCACAGCAAAGGTCCTGACTTCAGCTTCATGCACGACACCCAGGCAGGACATGGATTACCATTCAGTCCTGTGGGTAAACTCGCAGGGCCTTAGACTGAGTCAAATAATCCAGCATGCAAAGGCAAATACTGCAGGGTCTCAGCTGTGGAATCTGAAAAAGCTGAACTTGTGAAGAACAGAACAGTAGCTTCTGGGGGCAGTGGGGGGAGTTGGCCAAGGAACATACAATTTCAGTGAGGAGAAACGAATTCAGAAGATTTATAGTACAGCATGGTAATTATAGTTAACAGTGTATTGTATTTTTGAAAGGATTCAATATATCCTAAGAGAGTAGAATTTGAGTGCTCTCATCCCCCAGGTGATAACTTTGTGAGGTAGTGTGTATGCTAATTAGCTTTATTTAACATTCCACAATGCGCACCTATTTCAAAACTTCATGTCACACCTGAGAAATATATACCATGACGTGAGAGTTCTCTTGGCACAGAAAAAAAAAAAAAGAATTAAATGTTTCATCAAACTTCAACTTGATTTTTAAATTACAGCAAATAAAATTATTGTTTAAAATGAAGCTTACTGGTATATGATAGATTAAGGGTGGAGATAGAAGGGTGGCACCTGTGGCTCAAAGGAGTAGGGCGCCAGTGCCATATGCCAGAGTTAGCGGGTTCAAATCCAGCCCCAGCCGAAAACTACAAAAAAAAGAAGAATGGAGATAGAACATTCGAACTTGGCCACACCCTCCCATCTGTGGACCAGTCTCACAAGTTAAGAAGAATATTCTGAGATCATGTTTATTAAAAATTACTTTTTCTAATTAGGAAACGAATTGCTCATCATCATTATGGGGGAAGTGATAGTTTCAGGAATAGCATTGATAAGAGGGATTTAGACCTCAATTGTCAGTTTTACCTCACATAACTGACAAGTCCAAATACGTGTATGGAAGAAGAGGGGAAAATCCTTTTTTTTTTTTTTTTTTTAATAATTTTATTGAATCATAATTCTGTACATTGGTGCAATCATAGGGCACGATTCATATACATTCAGAAATGTTTTGATCGTACTGTTACAGATATCCTTCATGGCATTTCCTTGATCACTAAATAAAGACATTGATACTCT
>CAUYON010015287.1:0-38071 GCA_963573935.1 Arctocebus calabarensis
AAGCCTTCAAGTTTTGTTCATTTTTTCATGATTCCAAATCTACTTGGGATTCTAGGACAAAACCTGTGAATGCTCATTACATATTGAAGATCAGGAAAAAGCTAGTAAATTTACTAAATTCTAATTAGGATTTGAACCCAAATGCAAATGGGTACACCATAGCATTTCCTATACATTCTACAGATATAGGAAGTTTATTTACTTATATTATTCTGCAAATAAATGTTTAATTTGATTTAACCACATTCCATAGGTTGGATTTGAGGGGTATTTTTAAAATGGTGAGAGCTTAGTGTTTATTTTTGTAATCCAACAACTTTATCCAAAAATGCAGAAAATTTTTCTGGCTGGCTAGGAGGATAACATTTCAGAGTTGATAAGTCCATTGACTGTAACAGCCCAGGAAGCGTGCTGCAAGTACAGTAGAAGAGATGCCCCTCTTTGTGTAGCTGCTTTGCCAATTCCAGTTGATGATTGTTCATCAACTTTTCGTTTACAACCACCACAAGTGGCTTTCCTTTTTCCAGAGATTCCAAACAGGTTCCTGCCCCTGCATGACTAATGACAAGATCTGCCTTTCGAAGGTCTTCTTTTACCGAATCCTTGTACCTATAAACATCCAGAGTAAATGACTCAGTACGGAACAGTTCAGGTGCCACCGTTCCTCTCCCAATTTGGAGGATAAGTCGGCTATTATTTGCAGACAGTTGTGCGATGACACACATGCAATCAAGTCATCAAAGCTGGTGGTCCCTACTGTAACAAATACGCTCTTCATTGCGCTGGTTTCAAGGTTTCCTTCTTCCTTTCTTGAGATACTTTACTAAGAAGGATATGTTCCAGCTCCATCCATGTAAACATAAAAGAGGTAAAGTCTCCATCTTTTGTGGGCAAGAGTTTTGAATAGAAATTTCTCTGAAGAAGACAGGTGCATTGCCTATAGACACATGAAAAAATGCTCATCATCCTTAATCATCAGAGAAGTGAAAATCAAAACCACTTTGAGATAGCATCTAACTCCAGTAAGAGTAGCCCATATAACAAAATCCCCAAACTATAGATGTTGGCATGGATGTGGAGAAAAGAGAACACTTCTGCACTGCTAGTGGGAATGCAAACTAATATGTTCCTTTTGGAAAGAAGTTTGGAGATCACTTAGGGATCTAAAAATAGACCTGCTGCTCAATCCTGCAATTTCTCTACTAGGTATATATCCATAAGACCAAAAATAACTTTATAACAAAGATATTTGCACCCGAATGTTTATTGCAGCCCAGTTCATAATTGCTATATCATGGAAGAAACCTAAGTGCCCATTGACCCATGAATGGATTAATAAATTGTAGTATATGTACACCATGGAATATTATACAGCCTTTAAAAGGATAGAAATTCTACTTACCATTCTTTAGTCCCTAAAAATGCATTATCTTCAACCTGATGAACTCTTATATAAATGCATTTTATCCAGTCATTCTGTAATATTTATTAAGCTTTTGTACTATGGATTTAAGAAAATAGTTTTTTCCTGTCCACAGGATGTTTAAAGTCTGGTTCACTGACAGTTACAAAAATATATTCAATAGTGAAGATGGATATCCTTCTCTGTGTGTGTGTATATATATATATATATATATATATATATATATGAAACAATGGAAATATAGGAAAATAATTTAATTTTTCTGAAGTACACAAAGAATGGCTTCACAAAAGCAATGTTAGAAGTGAGACTTAGAGGATGAGTAGTAAGGAATCAAGGAAGGAATCAAGGTATAAGGGAACTTATACGTAATTCATTTCTAAAGATGGGATGGAAAGGGTACTGAGCAGGAAAGCAATGGCCTAAGCAAGCAAACTTTTGCAGGCTTGTTAAGGAGGAGTCTGTGTATCATTGCGCAGACAATGTGGGAGCCACTGGAGAATTTTGAATAGAATGTGACGTGGTCAGATGTATATTTTAGATGGTGTGGTGAGTGAGGAGGAATTTACAACCAGAGTCAGTGAGAGCAGTTAGGAAACTATTTTAATAGTCTATACTAGAAGTCATAAGAAATCTGATTGCAATGGGGAATGGAGAGGGAAGACATAACAAAGATTTTCTCCTGGACCAAGCTCTACTCTGGCTTTCCTAAACTGTTTTTAACTAGACTTCAATTTTAGGACTTTCACATTTGTGTTTTTATTGTCTACTTTCAATGAGAAACCTGACAAGTTGGTTTATCAGTCCTTAATATTTTATCACTCTTGATTTCTGATCAGGTTCCTCTTTCTCTACCATCCCCTAGATGAAGTCTGATGATCCTGTCTTGCTTTCAGCAATAATCCTGATGGGTTGGTTTAGGAAGAATTCCCCTTTGACCCTGATATTCTTTCTTAAAAAAATTTCTATCTGCTCACCCTCATCCTTCTTTTTGGCTATAAATTCTTCTTTTTCTTTATTATATTTGGAATTGAGCCCTATCTCTCCTCTTACTGCAAAAACCCACTTCAGTGGTCCCTAAATCTATCATAATAATCTCTCCAACTAAGAGTCTTCTTTACCATTTTTAGACAAGTGTCATTGGATAGTTTTTTCTCTAATAAGAGAGAAAGAAAGTATTCTCAGGAAGTATACAGGTAGAAGGGTTCAGAGGACTGTAGAGTTGCCTATATTCATTCAGCTTGGGCATGGGAAGAGCATATAATATAAATATAATATAAATTGCTCTTATAGAATTATTTTTGCTCTCTAATGAATAGTCACTTGGCATCTTTGTAAAGTAAAAAAAGCCAGTAGTCTTGTGAGCATCAAAATTATACTTGATCTAAGAAACTAGAAGATAATTGTATTGAGAATTTCAGAATCATTATGGAAAACTTAGGCTACCTTGCATGAAAGCCTAGAGAAGAAATCATCCCGAGAGGTACTGTTAAGACTCATCTATTGTATAAGAGAATAAGCTATAAGTTACAAACTGATTTACGTCCTCTACAGGGAAAGTAGATATAAATAAGACATTCCTTACTTGTATACAGTTGATTATTGTCCATATGATATGATTTAGGGAATAACTGAAAAAGCCTTCCCAGCCCCTGTCCATACCATTATTCAAATTCTCATCATTGTAGATGAGCCAAGCAATTGTATGACAGAAGAAGACATTGAAGAAATTTCTTGACTCTTGAGACACAATAGTTAGGAAAGGTGAGGTTGGGTTTCACCCAGCAATACATATGAGAATGAAGAGTCCCATTTACTGAATTTCTCATCTGAGAGTTGTTTAGCTTATGGCTTAATAAAGCCTAACTCAGAGCTTCTCAAATGTTAGTGTCCTCAGAAAAATCCAAGGATCGAGGAAAACACAGAGTCTGATTCAGTAGGCTTGAGATGGAACCCAAGACCATATTATAACAAATCCTTAGTGATGTTGTCTTGCAAACTTTGATCTAAAACAAAACACTATGATGTGAGGAGTAAGGGTGCTGAAGGAATGAGACAGTGTGGATAATTTGGTGGTTGGTTGGGTGTATAAGGTTTATGTCTCTGAGTGTCATTCATCTATATGATGAAGAGAAGCTTATTTCTTTCAGCAATGCTTTACTTCTGTGAACATTGCCAACAGTTTATGTAAGGCAGACTGGTCATGCATTTTAGAATCCTTCATTTTTTTGACAGTAGGGGTCTAGAGGAACAGATAAACTTGCTATGCTTATGAACAAAAATGCCCTTATGATGATTTTAAAAAATCTCCAGCCAGATCCACAAATTTACAAACTATAAGAAATTAAAAATGAAGCGTTTATTTACAAAAGTAAAATAAATAAGTGGAGGTGAGTCTAAGAATTCTCATCTCAAAATACCTCATTCTACTTCAATTACTTGCATGTTTTCTGTTGAATTTCCCTTTATTTTTCCTAAACAACCCAATCACTTCAGATAGATATATCCTGATTGAATTAGAAGAAAAATGCATCTGGGTGAATATAATCCAAGGCATAGAGCTGAAGTGAGACATTAGGATATAGATGACAGAACACTTAAGGTACAATTAAAAATTGGCTCTGGGTATATTTATCATTGTCCTTTCTTGCATAAAAAGGAGTGGTTTGTTTTTAACAAAAGATTAAAATTTTACTGAACGTTGGCACTCTGTACAGCAGCAATGCAAACAAATGGAAATTTTACCTGGCATGAATTCAACCTTTAAAAAATTCTTATTCATTGTTTAAATACAACAATTACTTTACCTTGGTCAATTTATTTATTTATTTTATATTTTAAATAGATTTAAATATATGACCATGTACTATTACCCGGCTTTGAAAATGAAGCCTGTGACTCTGTTCCTACAATATACTAACTCCCTGAACTTATCCACAGTATAAAAAAAGGATTAAAACTGCCTTCTGTATCCTCAACTTTATCAGGGATAACACTGAAATCTCCGTCATTCACATTGCCTAGAGAGTTCTAAAGCATTGAAAATTTATCTAACTTATGAGTAATAAAAGCAAGAAAGTATATATTTTTAATACCAATCACCAAATCCAACCATAATGCAAAAAGTTTTATTGCAAGGTTGATTGGTAGAATTCCTGCTGAATGAGTAAAGTACGACATGCTCCGAGAAAAGCTGGTGTCCAATAAACTTGACAATAAAAATCTCATCCACAGGGGTTAGAAAGGTATTTGGGGAGACACACAGCTTTGCAAGAAAGGTGTTATCTTTGATGTGTAAATATTTTATTTTTTTGAATTTGTCAGGACAAGCAGCAAGAGGCATTGGCTTTTGCAAGAAAAAAGTTGTTAACAGCTGCTTTAGACATATATATAAGATGTTGATTGCAATGTTCCTGGAGTTATTTCACCATTTCTTATCATTTGTCCAAAAGAACTGCTTTTTAGAACTGAGTTCAAACAGAGGACTCACAGTGCTGGCCCTAAGTAAGCTTTGAGGAAGTTTGTTTTTCAACAACCTGTAATCCCCTCCCACCTTATACCTTTTCTTCACCCTCTTTCTAGTCTTCGGTCTTGGCAGGAGAAGGGCAGGTGGATCTATTTATCTCCATTGATTCATTTTTTATTTTTATTTTTTTGAGACAGAGTTTACTTTGTCATCCTCAGTAGAATGCTGTGGTGCCATAGTTCACAGCAACCTCAAATTTTGGGGCTCAATCAATTCTCTTGCCTCAGCCTCCTGAGTAGCTCACCACTGCGCCTGGTTGATTTTTTTTTGTTTGTTTGTACAAATTTATGAGGTACATGTAAAATTTTGTCGCATGTATATAATGCATAGTGATCAAGTCAGAGTATTTAGGGAATCCATTTCCCAACTACTGTACATTTTTGTTTGGCTACAGACAATCTAATCTGTCAAGCGCTTAATTTATTCTTCCTACCTAACTGTATGTTTGTGCCCTTTAATTGATTCCTCTTCATCCTCTCCTCTTCACCCTTTCCATTCTCTGTTTTCTGTCATTTCTTATGAAAATCCAAAGGTTTGCTGCAGGAAAAAAGCTATTTCTCACAACATCCATATAATAAGCTAGTTAACAGAAAGAATCTTTTGAAACCAAATTAATAGTAGACAAATCTACTGTATTTTCTTCAGAGATCAGTATGCATATTTCATAATAATGATTGATAATGCTATAAATAGCTTAAGATAGTTAAAATAAGTTTGACACAAAAGCAAAAAATTAATGTAAAAGACAAAAATAAATTATCATACATAAAGTACAGAAAATATAACAGAAAAACAAAATTTGTCAAGATGATTCTATGTCTCCTCCCTCCATCTCTCTTTCCATTTTTGTTTTGAAATCTTTAAAGGGGGCGGCACCTGCGACTCAGTGAGTAGGGCCCTGGCCTCACATGCCAGAGGTGGTGGGTTCAAACCCAGCCTCGGCCAAAAACTGAAATCTTTAAAGGGTCAAAAAGATTAACAAGGACAGTCATATGAATATGTATTTAAAGTAGTCAAAGGAAGTTGATACAATGGCTGAGGGAATAAACCTGTGGTAGAAATGGCTTTAGGTGATGGGACTTTACATACTATCCTAGGTTTAAGAATGTGGTCAAAGATCCCCTTGCCTTAGAATCACCTGACAGATTATTTGATTTGCAGATGTCTGAGCCCTGCCAAAGATCTCTTAATCAGAGACTCTGGAAGTTGGACTTTTATCAGTATTTTAAATAGTCCCCCCTCAAAATTCTAATATACATCATTGTTTGAAAACTCCTACATGATTCTACTCTACAATCAATTGGTCTTGTGTGCTTGACCTCTAGTCAGTGTCTAAGGCCAATGGTCTTCATTAGCTTGCATTGTAGAAGTGTAAAAATGACATGTGGCTTTACAAAGCACCACATGATAGTTTATCTGTTTTCAAATTATCTGTCCCTGAAAGCTGTTCAAAACCTAGGAAAGTACATTTCTTCTCTTACAGAAATTTTCTTAGTTTCATGAATTTGACCCTATTGTGCTATTTGTTTGAATCTACCAAAAAATTGTGGTAGATGTGAAATACCCAAAAAGCAAAACCAAATATGTTGACCAACAAAGCTAAGTTTACTTACCTGGTAAAGTAAGAGAGAATGTTACCTTACTGGGTCTTAGTAGCATCTCAAGAAGCCAAATATCAGGAGAGGATATTTGTAGGGTTTGTAGTCTGGGCTTCAGTGAGTCTTAGGGGAAAAACTGATTGGGCCTAGGTCATATTTATGACATAATACTTTGGTATTAGTGGACTCAAGGAAGGGAAGGTCTTCAAGTGAATCCTGGTAAGAGAACTGAAGTTGAATAAGTTATTTGTTTGTTGAGCTGAGCATTCTATTGTCTTGACAAGAGAGCAAAATATTTGCCCAGTCAAGGTAGTTTGAGGAATTTTCCTGAGTAAATAGCAGATTTGTATATTGATTTATAACCTTATATTCTTGGGCAAGAATTTCCTGGAACAAATAGTTGCCACATTAATGTAGGTGGCTTCAGTTATCATAAACAATTGCTAGGCTCTGTGGGCAGAGGTAGTATTTACTTCTTAAATCAAAGGAGACTCAAAGAGGCCTTTCCTAGTGTCTCCTCATTCTAAATGTTTTTTTCTAAACTATTGGAGAATTTCATTCAACACATATTTGTGGAATATATAGTGGACGATGGAAAAATTTCAGGCATAGATACTACTATTGTCTTTCACCCACTGCCCATGACAGACTTTAATAATCAATCCCTCATCCTAAACATGGCCTCATGATCTTTTCCAAAGTAGCATTTAAGGCAGTCATTTTCAGTTGATCAGAGTGGTTATTCAAATGGCAACCTAAAGGACTGTGTTCAACATTTGAGGACAATGAAGGTGAATCAGGTATACATTGTGTTTTCAAGAAGTTTTGAATTAAGAAATCATAGGGAATACCCAGGGGACACTGCTAAGACAGAGCAAAGACAACAAGAAAGTGAGTAGAGAGTAAGTACAGATGGAGAACTGGTAGCATTTGTCAGGGCCTTTGAAGTGAGATTAAAGCATGTGACATTTACTTATGTGATAGGGAATGGAGAATGCTTGGCTCATGAAAAGCAAGGAATGAAAGAATCACAAGTGTGCTCCAAGAAGATTAATCTGAAAGTAGATAAGAGATTCTTTAAATCTAGATGACATGTGAGAGGCCCTAGCAGGAATTTAGGAAAAATATTCTGTAGGAACAGATTAGGACAGATATGAGTAGACTGGAAAAGAAGTGGGGTAGGTGGAAGAAGCATATTACAGACATAGAATTGATAAATTTTGACTTCAGTGGTTAGTTGTAGGAAATCAATCAAAGGAGCAGGTAGAATAAGAGATGACTTTTAAAAATACATTTAAAATTTTTAGCAACTAATAAGAAGAGTTTCAAACAAAATTTAATACTAATGGGGAGAAAGACATTTATCACTATAGTGAGTATCTCTTATTTCTTTCTACTATACACTTCCTTTGGAAATTATTTCTGTATGTGACTTCTATTAAAATTAAAACTTAAGACCATGTTCCTCTTGACCACAGGGCTGCTACATGTCTTACATTAGACCATTTGGTGGCACCCTACTGAGAACATGATCCTTAAGCTGAGATAGTTGAAATTGAAAGGTGGTAAGAACTGAGTTTCTCAGGTGGCAGAGCCTAAAGAAATGTTTCTTTTTAATTCCTTTTTTAAAAATTGTTATTAAATCATAGCTGTGTACATTAGTGCAATCATGGGGCACAATGTGCTGACTTCATATACAATCTGAAACATTTTCATCAAACTGTTTAACATAGCCTTAATGGCATTTTCTTAATCACTATATGAAGACATTTGCATTCTGCATTTAGTAAGTTTCACCTGTACCCTTCTAAGATGCACTGTAGGTGTGATCCCACCAATTGCCCTCCCTCCACTCAGCCTCCCCCCTCCCCTCCCCTCCCTTGCCCTTTCCTCCATATTCTTGTGCTATAATTGGGTTTTAGCCTTCATATGAAAGCTATAAATTAGCTTCATAGTAGGGCTGAGTACATTGGATACTTTTTCTTCCATTCCTGAGATACTGTGCTAAGAAGAATATGTTCCAGTTCCATCCATGTAAACATGAAAGAGATGAAGTCTCCATCTTTCCTTAAGGCTGAATAATATTCCATGGTATACATGTACCACACATTCTCTGTATTCTTGATGCTCTGGCATATGGGGCCTTACTGACGTGAAGAGACTGACCCTTATAGGACTGACACATTCTTAGAAATAGGAAACAACTCTCCTTTCATATCAACACCAAGCAGTCCAGTACCCATACTCTCAACCCACCTCTGGCTGCTATTACACTTCAGGTGGCAATAATCCTGTCCTAATTGTCACAGGGCTAGTTACCCATACAACTAAAGACAGCCCTAAGCCTGCTTACCTTACTTTACCTTGGCTTTTTTGAGGAAACCACCATAAAGCTTTCTATCCATGTTTTCTCCTCACCAACTCTGCAGTTCCACTGGCCCTGGAGTTTTCATTTGTGGTCTTGCATGGAGTGTCAAGCCTCCTCCTCCTCGGCACTGTGAATAACAGCCAGACTTTTTCAATGGCACTCATACCCTCATCTATTGGCCTCACAATAAATTAAGAATATTGCAGCCTAAATTTCAAAATACTCAACACCCCCAGACAGGATTAGCCAGGAAGGAGTATTAATATATTTGTGTTGAATAATACCCATGGCATTATGTCCTCCTGACAGCTTCCCTGGGGTCCATCCCTGCTAGAGAGGTGACATTTTACAGTGGACTGGACAGGAGCATGATGAGGCTCTGTGCTGCTTGGAGACAGCCCTATCTGGCCTCACAAGTACAAAGTTACTTCCATGATCCCTCTCCCTGGAAATGGTAGAGGCTAGAACCTCAGAGATTCCTTGAATTTAGAAGCATTAGGATGGACTGAGGCTACCTCAAATGTGATTGTCACCTCCTTGACTTCACTTGGGGAAGATCAATTATGGAGGAAGTTGGTCATAGAACCATAGCATCTACAGGTCATTGGGTGGATCTGGCAGACAGGGAATATGGTGATGTATTCTTGGCTTTCTTGAATAGAATCTGAAGGAAAGACCATTATCCACCTTTGTAAACAAAGAATATGTCATCGGAATTTGGCATGTGACAAGCAAAGTTTACACTTCCTTCTAAAGCCATCACAGTAGTTGTCTGGGATGAGAAGGAGCATTTACCTATGAAGACATGTGAGGGTAAAGAGAACACTGTTGTTAAAAGGAAGGAAAAGATTTTCCCCTCCATTCTTGATGGACGGTGACTATTTCCACTACAAGTGAGCCTCAAAGAATTGAAGGGCATGTTAAACCAAGATGGCTTCTCCCTGGCCCAAGGAGATTCGGAAGCAGTAGGTCTGTAGGAGGTTGAAGCATTGTGTTTATTTATGTAAATTAAGGTGACATTTACATAACATAAAATTAACAATTTTAAAGTGTATAAATCAGTAGTATTTAGTACATACAGAATATTGTACAATCATCCTTTCTTTCCTGTCTCAACATCTTTTTGTCACTCAAGAAAACCCCATATTCATAAAGCAGTCACTCCCTGTTGGCCTAGGCCCACAGCCCAAGCAAGCACTAATCTTCTTTCTGTCTCTGTGAATTTACCTATTTCATCTGTTTCATATAATTGTGCCAATAGAATATCTTTAGTATATGCCTCTCACCTGTTATGAAGTTTTTGATATTTGTCCATACTGTATCCTAGATCAGTACTTTATTCCCAAATAATATGTCATTTACGAATAGACCACAATTTCTTTATTTATCATCTATTGGTGGATATTTGGATTGTTCTCACTTTTGGGATACTTACTTCTGTTAACATGCATGCATGTGGATTAGTGTATCTGCTTCTAGTGTGGAGGGGCATATACTAACATCTACATTTCTGAAAAGTTCCCAGATGATGATAATGCTTCTGGTCTGGTAACTGTGCTGTGAGAAATACTGCTCGAAGGGGACTAGGGTGGTCCAGGAAACCCCTTTTCCTTTCTTTCACTTGCTCCAGCCCCAGTTTCTCATACTAAACTGAGAGTCCAGGTTATCCAGTTGACACAGTAAGGTCAGTACCTAAGGGATTTTAGGTTTAAAATGAGGAGAATTGAATTGTTGGAGACAGAATAGCAGATGACAGTGATAGTCTAATTTCAGAGAGTACAAGAAATAGTGACGGGCGGCACCTGTGGCTCATCGAGTAGGACGCCGGCCCCATATACCGAAGGTGGCAGGTTCAAACCCAGCCTCAGCCGAACTGCAAAACAGAAAAATTGCCGGGCATTGTGGCTGGCACCTGTAGTCCCAGCTACTCAGGAGGCTGAGGCAAGAGAATCACCTAAACCCAGGAATTGGAGGTTGCTGTAAGCTGTGTGACACCACAGCACTCTACAAAGGAAAATAAAGTGAGACTCTGTCTCTACAAAAAAAAAAAAAAGAAGAAGAAGAAGAAGAAGAAGAAAAGAGTTAGTGACAGGAGGGCAGAATTTATCGAATATGCCATGTGTACAGAGCAGAGCCCCAGGCTGGGCAACAGAGTATGTGATTCAGCATGGTTTGACCTTGCCTATGACCACTGGTCCAGAGGTCAATCATCTCTGACTACTTGGGCTTCTTCTTATAATTACAGAAGTAAGACCCTGCACAGCTAGATGAGAAATTTTACAGAACTCGTCCTCTTCCTGGGGGCCCCAAGGGTTTCTTCATTTCATGCTTGGAGGCTTCCTACTTATTCCTGATGCCACTAAGATGTACCAGAAGTTGCCCTGTACATTATAGACAAAGAATTTTCTCGGAGAGCCACGGAAGCAGGAAATATCTAAGTGGAAGACTTAAGGAGGTTCTCATGCAAAGAAACAGATTAGGAGTTCCAAGACATGCAGATGTCAGGAAATTATCCTTTTCCTTTTCCCTAGAAAGCTCATGGAATCTAAAAATAAGCTCTCTCACACTCTAGCAAATCTGACCTAGATGCCAACACTCTGAGCAGGAACTGCCCTTCTCATGTTTAAGTCAACTGACTTAACCACTCTTTGTGTACGTTTCTCTGCTGGTAAGAACCTACCTGCACCAATATTTACTACAATGCTCGAGTGATTTCATGAAACCCTCTCTTACTTGCATTCCCAGAATCTACATGCTTTTGGTTTATTCTGGGTGTTCCTTCCTTTTCTTTCTTTGCATTTTTATTTTCTCAACTTTTAATATGTGCAGTGACCTAAAGATTAAGTCCTCAGAGCTCTCCACTACTATGTTAAGGAGTCCCAACTTCTATCTGAATCTCACCCTTCTGCCCTAAGGTCAAAACTTATACAACCAAAGATCTACTGGACACCTCAGTTGAGGAATTTGATGTTCATCACACATCTAAAATCATTACATTAAAGAAAAACTCCACTGCAAAAGCTTCTCCACCAATGTTTATTCTCTGCTCTCTGAAGGACTCATTCCCGTATGATAGACATAGAGATGCACCTCCAAGTCCCTTGCATGACAATATTTGTGTCTTTAACTACCGATTGTACAGTCAACAGAGCACCCAAAACTATGACTTCAACTAGAAAGGGCCAACTCCCTAAGGTCATGCCTACAGTCAATGACTGATCAATATAGACCTACCAGACCTGGACATTTCAGCCCAATTCAGTGCAATATTGATGGATCATTTCTGCTCCTGAAGGATGAAGACCAAGATGGATGTCAAGTCTCCATTACAGTCCAACTTCTCTAAGGTGGACTGAAAATTAATGTCCCCTGAAAATTCAAACATTTAAACTCTAATCCCAAATGTTATGGCATTTGGCGATGGTGATTTAGGTCATGGGTGTGGAGCCCTATGATGAGTCGAGTGTCGTTATAAAAAGAGACAAGAGACAGATTGCTGCTTCACTGTGCTGCCTGCCATGTAAGAAGGCAGCTGTTTACCATGGACCATGGACAAAGAGAGTCCTCACAGGAAAGATATCCACCATCTCTTTGATCTTGGACTTCCTGTTCTCCAAAGTCAAGAGAAATAAATATTCCTGGGGGGGGATGGAGCTGCCAAGGGAAGAGGAAGATGATGTCAAGAGTGAGGTATTACTAAAAGAAATAATTCTGGATCAATAGATGACATTTTAAAACAATAGCAGGACCTTTTGGACCTAGATTGGTAAAAATATTCACCAGAGTTTGCAAATAGTAAGGATAAAAATGATCACCTTTTAAATTACCATTCAGTATCCAAGGTGCTGTCTTCAGAGATGGAAAAGCAGATATTGTGAGAGTTGCTCAGGACTTTTGCCAATTAGTAGCCCAGGAGCAAAGGAGACCCACAGATTTGGATGTGGCTTTGTTAGACAGTTTACTTAGTTCACATTGTTTTGCTGATCCCAATTTAGAATTAAAATTTGGTCCTATGGACAGCACACTGGGCTATCTTCCCTGGCACATCAGATTGACTGAGATTATTTTTTCCTTCCCACTGAAACATCAGTTATGAGGACTTTTTCTCTGCCATTCATCAATATGCAGCCTGTGCATAGCATTTGGGAAAGTAGTAAATACTTGGTTTTATAATTTTATTTTGGCCTTAAGAGAAAAGGACCCAAGTGACTCTGATGATTACAAAGCACCTGGAAATCCCTGCATAACCATAATTTAGTAACAAACCCAAAAAAGTGTCTTACTTGAGAGTGAATGTGTCTGCTTGTGTGTGTGCA
The DNA here is from genome assembly GCA_963573935.1 of Arctocebus calabarensis. Classification (NCBI taxonomy): domain Eukaryota; kingdom Metazoa; phylum Chordata; class Mammalia; order Primates; family Lorisidae; genus Arctocebus; species Arctocebus calabarensis. Next base: position 13,232 of record CAUYON010015287.1, read on the forward strand.
TGTGTGGTTGTACGGAAATGAACTTATAAATGGGAGAAGTATTGGAGAAGGAAGTACAAAGATCTATAGCCTTTAGCAAATGTCAAAGCTGACATTTCATATTTAAAATCTTCAGCCCCAACTACTTGTCTATTTTAGTGCAGAGAAGAAGGGCTGATGAGAGTTCTTCTGGTTGTTGTTGGGGCGGGGAATAATTTTTTGTTCAGTCCTTTGTACTGAGCAAAGGATAATTTTTAAGACCAGTGTATTGACTTATTAAATGGAAGCAATGTGAGTTTGAGGTAGCTCCAGATGAATGGATTCTGGGTTGCTCACAGGTTAAAAGTTTGCGGTCTCCTTTAGAGCAGATGGAATACTTGTATTCAGATATACATCCATTTTCATATTTCAATTCATTTTAGTCAAACAATGTCACTTGAGAATGTTCCTCTGGTTTGTAAAGACCATTTGAGAAAGAACTCCTATTATAATGAAATGCAGAAATTTAGAAATTTAAGTATAGAACTGATAAATAAAATTGCAAAAGTGAATAAACTGTAATTTTAAAAGTAAAGGTGGAAAATTTCCTATAAAAAAGGAAAGGATGTTTTCATTTCCTTTTTTTTGTTTGATGGGCAGAATGCTATATAATATCCCAATTTGGGGGGAGGGAGCAGTGCTGGGTTTGAACCCAACATCTCTGGCATATGGAGCCGGCGCCCTACTCTCTGTTGAGCCATAGGCATCACCCACCCAAATTTGTTTTTAAAAATATTTTTATTAGCTACTTTTTTTATTAAACCATAGCTGTGTACATTAATGCCATCATGGGCTCAATGTACTAGTTTCATATGCAATCTGAAATATTTTCCTCAAACTGGTTAACATAGCCTTCATGGCATTTTCTTAGTTATTGTGACATTTATATTCTGCATTTAGTACGTTTCACCTCTACCCTTCTAAGATGTACCATAGGTGTGGTCCACCAATTACTGTCCTTACACCCATCATCCTCCCTCCTCTCCCTTGTCCCTTTCATAGTATTCTTGTGGTATAATTGGGTTATAGCATTCATATGAAAGCTATAAACTACTTTCATAGTAGGGTTGAGTACATTGGATACTTTTTCTTTCATTCTTGAGATATTTTCGTAAGAAGAATATATTCCATCTCCAGCCATGTGAACATAAAAGAGAAAAAGTCTCCATCTTTCTTTAAGACTGCATAATATTTCATGGTGTACATATACCACAGTTTATTAATCCATTTGTGGGTTGATGGGCCATTGGGCTTCTTCCATGACTTAGCAATTATGAATTGGGTGGCAATAAACATTCTGGTACAAATATCATTGTTATAATTTGATTTTTGATCTTATGGATATATATACCTAGTAGAGGAATTATAGGATTGAATGGCAAGTCTATGTTTAGATCTCTACGTATTCTCCAAACATCTTCCAAAAGGAACGTATTCATTTGCATTCCCACCAGTAATGTAGAAGTGTTCCCTTTTCTGCACATCCACGCCAACATCTCTGGTTTGGGGATTTTGTGATGCGGGCTAATCTTACTGGGGTTAGATGATATCTCAAAGTAGTTTTGATTTGCATTGCTCTGATGATTAAAAATGATGAACATTTTTTCATATGACTGTAAGCCATGGGCCTGTCTTCTTTAGAGAAGTTTCTCTTCAAGTCCCTTTCCCAACTTGAGATGGGATCACTTGTTCTTTTCTTGTTCATACATTTGAGTTTTCTCTGGATTCTGGTTATTAAACCTTTGTTGGAGGCATCACCTGCAAAATATTTTCACCCATTCTGAGGGCTGTCTGCTAGCTTTACTTACTTTGTTCTTGGCTTTGCAGAAGCTTTTTAGTTTGATCAGGTCCCAGTAGTGTATTTTTGATGCTGCTTTAATTGCCTTGGGAGTTCTGCTCATAAAATATTCACCCAGGCTGATTCCTTCAAGAGTTTTCCCTGTACTTTCCTCTAGTATTTTTATGATTTCTTGTCTTAAGTTTAAATCTTTAATCCAGTGAGAGTTGATCTTAGTAAATTGTGAAAGGAGTGGATCTAGGTTCAGTCTTCTGCAGGTCGACAGCCAGTTCACCCAGCACCATTTGTTAAATAGGGAATCTTTTCCCTACTGAATGTTTTTAATTCGCTTGTCAAAGGTCAAATAATGGTAGATAGTTGGGTTCATCTCTTGGTTCTCTATCCTGTTCCAAACATCTACTTCTCTATTTTTGTGCTAGTACCATGTTGTTTTGATCACTATAGATTTGTAGTATAGACTGAGGTCTGGTATCGTAATTCCTCCTGCTTTGTTTTTATTTCTGAGTAATATCTTGGATATTCGAGGTATTTTATGATTCCATATAAAATGATTTATTTTTTGAGATCTTTAAAGTATGACAATGGAGCTTTAAAAGGGATTTCATTAAAATTTTCTATTGCTTTGTGTAGTATAAACATTTTAAATATGTTTATTCTTTCCAGCCATAAGCATGGTATGTTTTTCCATTTGTTAACATTTTCAGCTATTTCTTTTCTTAGAGTTTCATAGTTATCTTTATAGAAATCTTTCACTTTGTCCTTTGTTAGGTAAACTCACAAATATTTTATCTTCTTTGGCACTACTGTGAATGGAATAGGGTCTTTTCAGTTTGACTATTGTTGGTATATGTAAAGGCTACAGATTTATTAGTGTTGATTTTGTAACCTGAGATGTTGCTGTATTTCTTGATCATTTCTAAGAGTTTTGTAGTAGAATCCCTGGTGTTTTCCAGGTATACAATCATATCATCTGCAAAGAGTGAAAGTTTTATCTCTTCTGACTCTATATGTATACACTTGATCGGCTTTTCTTCCCGAATGGTGATGGCCAAAACTTCCATTACAATGTTAAAGAGCAGTGAAGACAATCGGAAACCTTGACTGGTCCCTGATCTGAGTGGAAATGATTTTAATTTAATTCCATTCAATACTATATTGACTGGGTTTTCTGTAGATGGCCTCCATCTGTTTAGGAAATGCACCTTCTATACCAATTTTCTGAAGTGTTCTGATCATAAAAGGATGCTGGATATTATCAAAAGCTTTTTCTGCATGAATTGAGAGAATCATATGGTCTTTGTTTTTTTATTTGTTTATGTGCTGAATAATATTTATAGATTTTACGTATATTGAACTAGCCTTGAGACCCTGGGATAAAGCCCACTTGGTAATGGTGTATAATTTCTTTAATGTGTTGCTGGATACTGTTTGTTAGGATCTTGTTGAATATTTTTGCATCAATATTCATTAGTGATATTGGTCTATAATAATCTTTTCTTATTTAGTCTTTTCCTGGTTTGGGGATCAAGGTGATGTTTGCTTCATAGAATATGCTGGGTAGTATTCCTTTTTGTATATTTTGGAAAAGGTTGAGTAATATATGCATTAGTTTCTCTTTAAATGTTTGCTAGGATTCTGATGTGAAGCCATTTGGTCCCAGGCTTTTCTTTTTTGGGAGATTTCTTTTAGTTGATGATATTTCAAAACGTGATATAAGCTTGTTCAACATTTCCACTTCATTCTGGCTGAGTCTTGGAAGGTGGTATGCTTGCAAGTATTGGTGAATTTCCTTCAGATTTTCATATTTATGAGAATAAAGTTTCTTGTAATATTCATTAAGGACTTTCCAAGTTTCTGAGGAATCTGTTGTTATTTTTTCTTTACCATTTCTGATTGATGAAATTGAAGATTTTACTCCTTTTTTCCTGGTTAGGTTAGCCAAAAGTGTATATATTTTATTGACCTATTCAAAGCCCACCTTTTTGATTTGTTGATCTGTTGTATAATTCATTTTTTTTTCACTTTCATTTAATTCTGCTCTAATTTTGTTTATGTTATTTTCTTCTGCTGGGTTAGGATTAGAAAGTTTTCCCTTTTTTTGTTGATGTCTCATTAAGTTGTTAACTTCTCTTTCTGTTCTCTTGAGGAAGCCTTGCTGTGCTATAAATTTCCCTCTTAGGACTTCCTTTGTAGTATCCCAGAGTTTCTGATAATTCATCTCTTCATTGTCATTTTGTTCCAAAAATTTGGTAATTTCCCTCTTAGTGCCATCTATGACCAATCTATTATTCAGCATAGAGTTTAGCTTCCATGTTTTTGTATGAGTATGCAGATTCCTCTTGTTACTGAGTTCAACTTTTCTTCCATGATGGTCCAAGAGGATGCATGGAATAATTTACATTATTTTACACTTGCTGAGATTAGACTTCTGACCTAAAATGTGATAGATTTTGGAATATGTTCCATGGGATGATGAGAAGAATGCATATTCAGTTTTGTTAGGATGAAATGTTGTGTAGATGTCTGTTAAATCCAAATGCTGAATATTTAAGTTTAAATGTAAAATTTATTTGCTTAGCTTCTTATTTGAGGATCTATCCAACATTGCTAAAGGAGGGTTGAAATCTCCGACTCCTATTGCTCATGTCTGTTACAGTCTGTCTTATAAATTGAGGCACATTCTGGTTGGGTGCAAAACATTAATAATTTAAATCTCATCATATTGAGTGTTACCCTTAACAAATATGAAGTCTCCATCCTTATTCCTCCTTACTTTTGTTGGTTTAAAGCTTATTTTTTCTGCAATTAAGATTGCAACACCTGCTTTTTTCTGCTTTCCATTTGCCTGGAATATAGATGACCATTCTTTCACCCTGAGACTATATTTATCTTTTAAGGTAAGATGAGATTCTCGTAGGCAGGAGATATCTTGCCTTAGTTTTTGTATCCAGTTAGCCAACCTGTGCCTCTTTAGAGGACAGTTTAAGCCGTTTCACATTAATTGAGAATATTGATAAGCCTGGTGGAATTTGGGCTATCTATTTTTTCAAAAGTCCATTGGACATTTTTCATCCTTTTACAACTGTGGAAATTGCAATTTGATCAAAAGTTTCTGAATGAGTTTATTTTTGTGGTGGCGGATTGGGATGGTCATTATGGAGGATAGGTCTGAGAATATCCTGGAGAGCTGTTTTATTTATGGCAAATTTCTTCAACATGGGAATGTCATTAAAGTATTTAATTTTTCCTTCATAAATGAAACTCAGTTTAGTTTAATACAGGATACTTGGTTGAAAGTTATTTTGTTTTAGGAGGTTAAAAGTCAATGACCACCCTCTTCTAGCTTGAAAGTTTTCAGGAGAAAAATCTGCACTTGTTTTGGTATTTTCCCCCTTATATGTTATGGTTTTCTTATGTCTGGCTGCTTTCAGACTTTTCTCCCTCTTATTAACCTTAGTGAAGTTAATTATGATGTACTTGGGAGATGTATTTTTTGGGTTGAGTTGTGCTGGGGTTCTGAAACTGTCTACTATCTAAATTTTAGGACCTCTTGGCATGATCGAAAGTTCTCTTTCATAATGTCATGAAGAAGAGCCTCTGTGCCTTGCAAAGCCACTTCATCACCTTCAGGGATCCCTATTAGATGAATATTGCTTTTCTTTGAATTATCCCAGAGCTCTCTGAGAGAGTGATCCATTTTTTCTCTACATTTCTCTACCTTTTTGAGAGTTGGGGAGCATTTGAAAGCTTTGTCTTCAATGTCAGAAATCCTTTCTTCTGCTTGCTCTGTTCTGGTACTGAGGGATTCTACTGTATTTCTTAGATCTTTAAAGGCCACAAATTCTTGTCTCAATATGTCAAATTCTTTGGTGATTTTGTCTTTGAATTCCTTTAATTCTTGAGACAACTTTTGAAATGTTTATAATTCCAACTATTCCTCTATTTTATTGATCTTATTTGCAATCTAAATTCTGAATTTGATTTCTAACATCTCAGCCATCTGTTTATGAATGGGATCTTCAGTTGTGTCCACCAAATCTTACCTTGGGGGTTTTGGTCTATTCTGGTTATTCATGTTACCAGAGCTTTTCTGTTGATTACACCCCATGATTATTTTACACTGTTTGGCTAGATGAGCAGATAAGGAGAAGTTGAGTTGGGTGCTGTAGGAGTAGTAATTTGCCATTCTTTTGCCCAAAAGCTGGGATTGATGTCTGTACCTTTTCCTCTAGAGCTTTGCCAAGGACCCGTACAGTGCTACAGCCTGAGAAACTGGGGACATTCTTGGTGTGGTGGGGCTCAGTGGCTCTGTCTCATTTTCAGCTGGTCTCTATCTTATGCTAGTGAATAAGCTACTCTGGGTTGAAGTAACATTGTGGAGAAATACCAGCAATTGGGTCCCCCCTCCCCCCACAGGCAACAATTGGAAAAGGAAAATAAAACCTTTCCATAACCACACACCCAGAGTACCACTATGGATAGTCCTCAGATAATTGGCTCAGTTCAAGAGGTCCATATCAATTGTCCCAGTCAGCACCAGTCTCATTTGGGAGAATTCTAAAAGTCTCCAGCAACTAGATAGCACAGGTCTGCTGGCAGCTTGAGTATGACTTGTTCCAGTGCTCCATGAAGTCAGAAGGACCCACTCAGCAAATAAATTAGTCTGGGAAGCTTTATGCCTCCTTCCCCACCTTGCACCTCTCTGACTCACAGTCACTAGTAACCCTGCAGGGCTGTGACCCAGTTCCCTCCAATGAACAGATGCTCCAGGGGTTTGTGCCTGTCTGAATCACAGGGAAATCTATGACCGGTCTCCTCAGCCGGTCTGCCACACTCTGCCACCATCCAGCAGGGAGAGGTGAGGCCTGACCAACTTGGGTGCTTAATTGGGGCTGGGGTATTTCACTCAGTTCCAGCCCTGTCCCTGATTAAGGTTGCTGACAGAACAGAACAACATTGCAGAATTTGTTTTTGTCCCAGCTATAATTTCATGTGGACCAGAGGTTTTTTTAGCAACTCAGCCTTGACTGTGCCACTTCCATGTCTCGGCTGCAGTTTGTGTTGGGGCAAACAATCAGAGCTTGGGACACAGTTGTCAGTTCCAGCCTCTGTCTGATGGCTTTTGTCTCACTTTTGATCCTCTGAGGTCTGGGTGCAGTTGAGGCTCAGATAAACAGTCCTCTGGGTCAGCCCTGCCCTGGGAGTCTGTTGTTTCTGCGAGTGAATCTTCTTGTCCCTACACTCCACTCAGGCCTGTACCACCTCAGGCCTACCCTTTATTCATGGGGGTCAAATTTCTGTCTCAGATCTGTTCTGCCAGTGGCTCCTGGATTACTCTGGTTTCCTAGAGAGACTAGGAGTGTCCTTTCAAAGTATATCCATAGGGGTGAGCCCAATTGTTCCCAATGCTGCAGCTGCCACTCTGTGTCTTGGGGTACTGCCACTCCTGTATGGTTCCCTCTCAGCTCAGATTCTCTCTCAGCTGACCATCATCTCCTTTCTCTCAAGCCAGAGAATCAGCACAGGTCAGCAACAGCCCATACCCCATTCACACCCCTCAAGAAAATTCCCAAGAGTCTAGACTCCATGGAGGACAGGCTTCCAGACCTTGGGGTGAGAGTGGAGGGGAGTGCAGGGAGTTCAAAATTACAGGTAGAGAATATATACAGTTTTATACAGTTTAATGCTGGGTAGGAGAGCACCATGGCACCCTATAGGGGAAGGAGGTCCAGTTTTTAGAGAATCTCTTCTGTGGTATAAAATGGGAAGGTATTTGGACTCTGCTCACTTGTTTGTATGGAGTATTCTGCAAGCAGCTCTCATGGGAGAGGGGATGCCTGTCTGCTTGTCAATGGATTTTTGTACCTTTTATTTGTATCCTTGGGGTCCCAGATCATTTCATAAGGGTTGATGTGCATTCTTCAACCTCTCTTGGCTCAGATCTGAACCACTGGCTTTCTTGATAAACTTCTATCCTTTAACACCTCTCCTTCTTTATGGGAGCCTCTGTGGAAAACTGGCTCCAGTCAGCCATCTTGCCACTGCCCCCTCTGCTCCTCCTCCTTGTCTCTTTCTCCTGGACACTGGCATGGCCCAGCCCTATCTTTAGGGATTTTGTCTTTGAATTTGTTGAATTCTTAAGACAACTTTTGAAATGCTCCTTGAATTTCTACTTCCAACTTTTCCTCTATTTTATTGATCTTATTTGCAATCCAAATTCTTAATTTGGTTTCTGACATCTCAGCCATTTGTTTATGAATAGGATCTTCAATTTTGTTCACCTAATAGTTTTTTGGGAGGGTTGATCTACTCTGGTCTTTCATGTTACCAGAGCTTTTCTGCTTATTCCACCTCATGATTATTTTACACCATTTGGCTAGATGAGCAGATAAGGAGAAGATGGGTTAGCAGCTCAAGGAGTAGTGATTGGCCAGTCCTTTGCCCAAAAACTGGGACTGGTGTTCATATCTTTTCCCCTAGAGCTTTGCCAAGGACCTGTACAGAGCTACGGCCTTAAAAACTGGGGAAATTCTTAGTGTGGTGGGGCTAAGTGGCTCTGTCTTAGTTTCAGTTTGTCTCTGTCTTACCCTAGTAAATCAGTAGCTCTGGGTTGAACTCTCAGCTGTGGAGAAATACCAACAATTAAGCCACGCCACCTCCCACAGGCAACAATTGGAAAAGGAAAATAAAACCTTTCCACAACCACACACCCAGGGTACCACTTTGGATAGTCCTCAGGTGACTGGCCCAGTTCAAGAGGTCCAAACCAATTGTTCCAGTCAACACTGGTCTCACGTGGGAGAGTTTGAAAGGTCTCTGGCAACTAGATAGCAATGGTCTCCTGGCAGCTCAAGTATGACTGGCTCTGGTGCTCCATGAAGTCAGAAGCACCCACCCAGCAAATAAATTGGTCTGGGAAGGTTGATGTGTCCTTCTGCACCTTGCACCTCTTTCACACCTAGTCACTTGTAACCCTGCAGGGCTGTGACTCAGTTCCTTCCAATGAGAAGATGCTTCAGGGGGTTGCACCTGCCTGACTCACAGGGAGATCTATGTCTCCTCAGCCAGCCTGCCACTCTCTGCCACTTTCTGGTAAGGAGGAGGTGAGGCTGACAACCTCAGGTGCTTAACGGGGGCTGGGGTAGTTCACTCAATTCCAGCCCTGCCACTGATTGATGTTGCTGACAGAACAGAACAACTTTGTAGTATTTGTTTCTGTCCCAGCTATATTCCCCTGTGGATCAGATGCTGTTTGAGAAACTCTGCCCTGTCTGTGCTGCTGCCCAGTCTCCACTGCAGTTCTTGTTACAGCAGACATAGTCAGAACAGACATTAAGCTGTCTGTTCCAGCCACTATCTGCCTGCCTTTGTCTCAGCTATGATCCCCTGTAGGATGAGTATGTCTTAGGCTCAGTGAAGCAGTCCTCTGGGTCAGCCCTGCCCTGGGAGTCTGCCTTCTCTGTACGCGTGTATACTAGTCCCCATGCTCTACCCAGGCCATACCATCTCAGGCATATCCTTTACTCACGGGGCCTGTGTTTACATGCCAGACATGTTCCACCAGTGCCTGATATCAAAGAAGATGCTTGGCTTCCTCTGGTTGCCCAGAGAGACTAGGAGTGTCCTTTCAAAATATCACCAGGGGTGTGAACCTTATTGTTTCCCCCTACTGCAGGTGCTCCTCTGTACCTCAGGGCACTTCCATTTATGTATGGTTCCCTCCTCTCTTGACCGCCCTCTCCTTTCTCCCATGTTGGAGAATCAGCACAGGTCAGCAACAGCCCATGCCCCATTCACACCACTCAAGAAAATGTCCAAGAATCTGGACTTCCTGAGGGATAGGCTTCTAGACCTCAGGATGAGAGGGGAGGAGAGTGCTGGGAGTTCAAAATTGCAGGTTGAAAATATATACAGTTTTATGCCTGGGAAGAGAGTGCCATGGCACCGTAGTAGGGAAAGGAGGTCCAGTTTTCAGAGGGTCTCTCCTGTGAGATAAAATGGGAGAATATTTGAACTCTACTCACTTGTTTGTATGAAGTGTACTGCTAGCCATTCTCATGGGAGAGGGCACTCCTGCCCACTGGCGCTGGATTTTGTAACTCTTATTTGTATCCTTGGGGCGGCAGCTCCTCTCAGCTAGGTTGATGTAAGTTCTTCAACCTTCTCTCTTGGCTCAGATATGAACCATCAGTTTTGCTAAACTTCTGTCCTTTAACTCTTCTTCTTTATGGGACCCTCTGTGGAAAGCTGGCTCCAGTTGGCCATCTTGCCTCTGCCCTATAAAACCTATGACCTTTACAGGTGTCCAGGCTGTGAGAGTAAAGAAAACTCAGAGACACTGGTAGACTGAAGGAAATCAAAGACATAAACTAATCTCTGTTAGCTACTTCTATTTAAAATAAGTATTTGAGGGAAGTTACCATGGCAGCTCTTTTCCTCAGTGTAACTTATTATTCTTTGGAATAGCATGTTTAGGGCAATGTTAATAACTGGGATTTTTACTTAGTAAATCCTGGGGGTTACTTTGCATAAAAGATCTTTTAGTAGGATCAAGGCCTTTGTAGGGATTAAAATATTACCAAGGTGTCTAAAAATAATTTAATTTTACATGTTCTTTTTATGACAGAGCATAGCACTAGTTCTGTTATTTTTTAAATGAATAAATGATTACTTCATATGTGTTTAATATTTCTTCCTTCACTGTTGATTCTTGGGTAGAAACCATTCTTTATGTGTTGTAGACTGCTTCTGGGAAACTCTTGTCAGCCAGTGTATGATAGATCTAAAATTATACATTTAGAATGGAATAGTTCAAATACCAGATTTTTCAGAAGTCTCAAAACAAAAAAGATTGAATTTGAAAAGCACGTTCTAGAATTGCTTGTCAAATTCTGAAGTTATAAAAAGTAAATGTTTCAACTTTGAATTATAAAAAACCCATTTATGATTTTAAAAATAGTTTTTAAATAAAAATGATTAAATTTAAATTTTGGTCTAGTGATATTGCTTTGTATTTCATAGACCTTTGTATGTTTTAAGATATGTTTTTTTATTTCTTTATTGGGAAAAAAGCCTTGTTTTTGCTTTTGTCTTACTTAATTGCTAAAAGTTTTATGTGAAGCAAATCTTATCAGAGAATTTATTATTTCTGTTTTCCTTTACTGTTACTTTATGTTACATTGAGGGTTTTTTTGGTTTAAGACTGAATTTATGCCTTTTATAAACATGATAGGTATAAATGTCTTTTACATTTTAGAATATGTATATTTAATGAAATAAATTTAATGTGCCCAAGTGAAGTCAAGATATTTAATATTTGTGAAAATAAAGTTAGTCAAATTACCCACTAGATCACTAGATTATAGACCATCACTAAAGATTTAGTATTTGGATTTTTGTACTTCTATTTTCTCCTTTCATTTTAAAGTGTATGCATTAAAAATACATCTGTAGCCTATGACCTGAATCTCCTCAAGTCCTAAGAACAGACTTTTAAAACAAGTTGCTAAGGGTTTGAATTCAGATACAAGCATTAATGGCAGAACCTTCTATACATGAGCTCAAATACTAGTACTGTCTCTATAACTTGACTGCATTGGATGTTCTATAATTCCTGCAAAAATTATTATAATTTTTACATTTCCAAGGCTCCCTTTGAGCTCCCAAGAAAAAATGATAATTTAAAGAAAAGTGTGTGCCTTTTTGTTTTTTGAAGGATATTGTCTTTAAATATATAGTTATCAAAACAGTATGGTATGGGCACAAAAATAGAGAGGTAGATGTGTGGAACAGAATTGAGAACCAAAAAAAGACACCAGACATTTATTGTCATTTGATCTTTGATAAGGCTATTAAAAAAATGAATTGTGGGAAAGACTCCCTAGTTAACAAATGGTGCTGGGTGATGTGGCTGGGTCTTGTAGAAGACTAAAACATGGCTCACAACTTTCACCTCTAACAAAAATTGACTCTCACTGGAAAAAAACACTTAAGCTTAAGACATGAAACTATATAGATTCTTTGAGTGAGTGCAGGGGATACACTTGAAAAAATTGGCTTGGAAGGGGAGAGGGAGGGAAGGGGAGACAGTGGGGGGAGATGGGACAAAGGGTGAGATCACATGTATGGTACATATTTGAAGGGTCAGGAGAAAACTTCTAAACAAGGATCAAAAATGTTTTCATATAGTAAACGAGAAAATATCATGAACGGTATGTCAATCAGGTTGATAAAATATCTCAGATTGCATGTGAAGCCCCCACACTGTACCCCATGTTTGAATTAATGTACACAGCTATGATTCAATAAAAAATAAATAAATAAATAAATAAAAACAAGTATTTCAGCATTATTCGCAATAGCCAAGGTAGAAAAACTACCTAAGTGCCCATTGATAGATGAATGGATAAAATGTGAAACATATACAGGGTGTCCATAAAGTTCATGTGTAATTTAAAATAGTTTAACATTGTAAATTGCACATGAACTTAATGGACACCCTATATATGTGTTATATGTGTATGTGTGTGTGTGTATATATATGAATATAAAACTCCCAATTATCCAGAACTCAAGCAACCAGCATGTGACGCAGAAAAAAAAAATCAGACTTTAAATGTGGTGCTCCCTGCTATCAGTAAACTGACACTTTGTGTGTCACTTTCATGGTTCCCATGTGTTCTCTATAACAGTGTTAGGTATTAACATGTGTTTGGGGAACTTAAAAATATATGATACTCAGAAGATGGGCCTGGAGGTGGGCACCTGGCTCACTGGCAGAGGTTCTGAGATACGAGCTATGGGACAGGTCTCCCAGGTGGACAGAGTCACAGTTTCATTTTCAGCAGTGATAGGAAAATGGGAATAATTAACTGTAGTTGAGTGAAAATAACCTCCCCCCTCTTTAAAAGCTCTGTTTCTGCTAATGTACAGGAAAAAAAATGGTATTTTGAGACAAACACCTCTGCCATTTTTTCTCCTTTGCTGGCAAAGTAATGAATTTCCCTTTTCTTCTTCTCAAAAAAAAATTTTTTAAAAAAGAAAAAATATATATAGTAGTAAAGTTGAAAAGTATATTGACTACCATTTAACTAAAGTTGTATACTGTCTTTACAAAGCTGTTTTATAATACAATAAAACTGTGCTACAGTAAGTTAAGTTTGTGCTTATTTGTCTTAATTTGCTTTTAATTAGTGAATTTCAATATCATTATCAAATCAATACAGAGTTTATGGTATGGTATGGCACAGTATAGGGTATAAAATTAGTTAGGTTTTTTTTTTTTTTAAGAGACAGAGACTCGTTCTGTCGCCTTTAGTGGAGTGCTATGGTGTCACACAGCTCACAGCAACCTCAAGCTCTTGAGCTTAGGCGATTTTCTTGCCTCAGCCTCCTGAGTAGCTGGGACTACATGTGCCCACCACAACACCCGGCTATTTTTTGTTTGCAGTTTGGCGGGGGCTGGATTGGAACCCACTACCTCAGTATATGGGGCTGGTGCCCTACTCACTAAGCCACAGGAGCCACCCATTGGTCTATTTTTAATCATTACTCTCAAGCAACCAGAAACCACATTTATATATAATCTAACCATCCATTTGGGTGCCAGAAAAGGGGGGAGACTGTGTGCGTGTGTGTGTGTATAATGGAATAGTATTCAGCCTAAAGAAGGAAATCCTGCCATTAGCAACAACATGAATGAACCTTAAGAATAGTGAGGTAAGACAGACACAGAAAGACTAATCACTGCATGCTTTAGTTTGTGGAATATTTTTTTAAAAGTCAAACTCATTGGGGCGGTGCCTGTGGCTCAAGGAGTAAGGCACCGGCCCCATATATCAGGGGTGGCAGGTTCAAGCTTGGCCTTGGCCAAAACTGAAAAAAAAAAAAAAAAGTCAAACTTATAGTAACAGAGAATAGAATACTGGTTATCAAAGGCTTAGGTGGGTGGGAAATGGGTGAGATTAGTCAAAAGGTATGCATCTTCAACAATAAGATGCATAAGTGCTGGAGACCTAATGTGTAGCATGATAGCTATAGTTAATAATGATATATCGTAAATTTGAAGTTTGTTAAGAGGGTAGATCTTTAAGTGTCTCACCACACATAAAAAAGTTAAGTGTAGAGTGGCACCTATGGCTCATCGAGTAGGGCACTGGCCCCATATACCAAAGGTGGTGGGTTCAGACCCGGCCTCGGCCCAACTGCACAACAAAAATAGCCCGGCGTTGTGGCAGGCGCCTGTAGTCCCAGCTACTTGGGAGGCTGAGGCAAGAGAATCGCCTAAGCCCAGGCGTTGGAGGTTGCTGTGAGCTGTGATGACATAGCACTCTACTGAGGGCCATAAAGTGAGACTCTGTCTCTACAAAAAAAAGAAAACAAAAAAATTTTAAGTGTATGAGATGATGGATATGTTAATTAGTTCAATTGTGGTGATCACTTCACAATGTATACATATATCTAAATATCTAATTTTGTGCTCTAAAAATATAACATTTTTACTTGTCAATCATACTTCTATAAAGTTATGAAGGAAAAAATATCATGCAACTTAATAAAGAGAAACTTTACTTGAAAGGCTTCTTGCAATGGATGGAGTGGAGAGGATGTTTCAATGGGAAGAATACTCCAACTGTGAGATCCCCAAGTGTCTCAAGGGTTAGGCAAGAAAGGGCTTTCTTTTAAAAAGAGGTGTAAACAAGCCTAGAAGGAACCCGGGTGAGGATGCAGAATGACCAGACAGTAGATCACAGAATGTTTAGCTGGGACTAGTCTATTTTTACAAAGGCTGTCTGTTGGCTCAAGCTTGAGGGTAGGCCAATTTTCAGGGGCCTGGAGGCAGAAGAGAAGCTATCCCAATCTTTGGCTATCAAGCCATCTTGTACCTAGTAATCAGTGACAAGTATTTCAGCTAGTAATTTTTAAGGCAAAGAAAAGGAATTTGGAGGATCTGGTGCCTGGCCTTACCATAGGTAACCTTGAGTGCCATTGCTGAGTCTTATCTAAGTCGTATTCAGGAAGCTGTTTTCTGGAACACAAAGGGCTAGGGGGCAGGGTAGGTTTTCTTTCTTTTTTTTTTTTCCCTTTCTTTTTTTTTTTTTTATTAAATCATAGCTGTGTACATTAATGTAATTGTGGGGTACAATGTGCTGGTTTTATATACAATTTGAAATATTTTCATTGAACTGGTTA
This sequence comes from Arctocebus calabarensis, assembly GCA_963573935.1. NCBI lineage: Eukaryota > Metazoa > Chordata > Mammalia > Primates > Lorisidae > Arctocebus > Arctocebus calabarensis. The sequence continues at coordinate 28,239 of CAUYON010015287.1, forward strand.
ACATAGCCTTCACCGTATTTTCTTAGTTGTTAAGACATTTATATTCTACATTTAGTAAATTTCACATTTACCCTTGTAAGATGCACCATAGGTGTGGTTTCTTTAACTTCATTGTTTACCAGGATCACAGAGCTCAGGAAAAATTCAACAATCTTCAACATTTTTTTTTATTAAATCATAGCTGGGTATGCTAATGCAATCATGGGGTACAATGTGCTGCTTTCATATACAATCTGAAATATTTTCATCAAACTGGTTAACATAGCCTTCATGGCATTTTCTTAGTTATTGTGTTCAGACATTTATATTCTGCTTCTGCATTTAATAAGTTTCACTTGTACCTTTCTAAGATGCACCATAGGTGTGATCCCACCAGTTACCCTCCCTCTGCCCATCCTCCCCCCTCCCCTCCCCTCTCTTCCCCTTTCCCCATATTCTTGTGCTGTAATTGGGTTATAGCCTTCATATGAAAGCTATAAATTAGTTTCATAGTAGGGCTGAGTACATCGGATACTTTTTCTTCCATTCTTGAGATACTTTGCTAAGAAGAATATGTTCCATATCCTTCAACATTTTTTAAAGGAAGTTGCTATGCTTTGAAAGGAAGATGCTATGCTTGAATGAGTCCCCCAAAGTTCATATACTGGGAACTTAATCAGGTGATTAGGTAGACGGCTGTGCTCTTATAAATGGATTAATGTCATTGTCTAGGGAGCAGGTTTGTTATCAGGAGTGAGTTCCTGATAAAAGGAAGAGTTTGGGCCCCCTTGCTCTTTTTCTTGCTCTCCCTCACATGTGCTGTCTTGCCCTTCTGCCTTTTACCATGGGATGACATAACAAGAAGACCCTCACCAGATGTGACCTATTAAAAATTTATTTATTTATTTATTTATTGAGACACACTTTTGCCATTCTAGGTAGAGTGTGGTGACATCATAGCTCACAGCAACCTCTAAATCTTGAGCTCAGGCAAATCCTCTTGCTGCAGCCTGGTGAGTAGCTGGAAGTATGGCATGCACCACAACCTCCAGCTATTCTTTTTATTTTATTTATTTATTTATTTATTTTTAGAGACAGAGTCTCACTTTATTGCTCTTGGTAGAGTGCTGTGGCATCGTAGCTCACAGCAACCTCAAACTCTTGGGCTCAAGTGATCCTCTTGCCTCACCCTCCCTAGTAGCTGGGACTATGCCACCCATGGCAACACCTGGCTATTTTTAGAGACGAGGACTCACTCTGGTTCAGGCTGGTCTACAAGCTGTGAGCTCAAGCAATCCACCCACCTCCACCTCCCAGAGTGCTAGGATTACAGACTGAGCCACTGAGCCCGGCCCAGATGTGGCCCTTTTATCTTGGATTTCTGAAACTCTAGAACTGTGATCTAACTAAATTTCTGTTTGATATAAAGCACCCAGTCTCAGGTATTGTGTTATAGCAACACAAAAAAGACTAAGAAGGCATAGAAAGGAAGCTAGCCCTCCCAGTGAGAAGTAGAATGAAGTGAGGTAAAAGTCCAGCTAGTGGAACCCAGAGGTGGGTATGAGGCAGAAAATCCCTTTCCCAGGCATCAGCTTCTGATACTTCGATACCAGGCAGCTGACCAGTGGCTTCAAGGAAAGGAAAAGACTTGGTGTTATGAGAACCCTGAGATAAAGTGTCCCACCTGGAGTCTGTGACGCTCTGACAGCACCAGATAACCATTTTGTCCCTATCAGCCAAAGAACATTGAATTAATACGCTCTCAATGGTCTATTGTTACTAAGTAGGGAGTATGGAAGAGGTAGCTTCAGACATAGGAAGCACCTGCAGTTAAGGGGAAACAGATGATATCTGCAAATATTTAAAATGTTTGCTTTTAACATTTTTATTAAAACATTATAGAGTGGTGCGGAGGCGTCGCCCGTCAGCTACACTAGTTACACAGGCAGTACGTGTCTTAGCGCGTTAACCACACAGAGCTCATTCTCAGTGCGGCTGCTTTAAAAAAAAAAAATTATAGAAAAGTTCATTATTATCCCAAATAAAGTAAAACAAATTATTCTGTCACCAAAAGTCCCCAACTTCTGACCTTGAAATGTAATCATAGGCTTCAGAGCCTTGCTGTGTGTGGCGTGGGCAGTGACCTGCAGCATCAAATCACGGCACTTTCCCAGAACGTCAGTCCTGCCCCAGAATCTGCATTTTTTTTCAAGATCTCCAGGGAATGTTGGGTGCACACTACACTATGCTGCCTGTGTCCCACCTGTGCCCTTTTCTTCAACAGTGCTTGGGAATCTCTGCAGGCTCCAGGGCAAACATCCGAGTCTTTGCTCTGTGGAAGAAACCTGCTTTGGGAAAGGACAGGAAGAGGTTTGGGTACTAGGTGGATGATACTTGGTCATGAAATCAGGAGACTCACAGGAGAATGGAATCCTTCGATAGTCATCTCTCAGTAAGTCCTGAAAACATACTTCCTTGTAAAATGCAGGAAGCAGCGGTATTTTTTGCCGTCCTTCCCTAGAGCACAGTCCAGTAAATAATGAATAGGGGCCATAACTTTCACTTCATAAACAATCTCTGGGTCTATACTTTGCACCAGCCCTGTGCTTACAGCTTGGACTATAGGAATAAGCAGAGCAAATTGGTTAACGTGACCCCACACGTCCAGCCAACGAGGACAAGTTCAACGTGAGCCGCAATGTATGCTGGGCCTTGTGCTGCACGCGGTAGGCCTGGCAACCTCATTGAGCCAATAGCAGCAGGACCGGAAGTACTGTGCAACGTGAGTGGCTCCCAGCCGTGTTTGAATTCTCTCTCATCCAACTGACACAGAGGCAGAGGGCGGGGAAGGAACCCTCTTTGGGCCGGAAGTCAGGATTGAAGCCTCCAGAGCGCAGGCGCAAGCGGGCCGTGTGCAGCTCTTTGCAGGGGGTCTATTACCGGACAACCCCTTCCCGCCACAACCTCGTGGCTCAGTCTGCACAGCAGCAGCGGCAGCAGCAGACGTGTGCTGGTCGTGCTGCGTGGGCGCTCTGGCCTGGAGGCATCTCCAACAGGTATGGAGCTCGGCCTGCGGGCACAAACAGAAGTCCAGATCATAGAGAGTCACCCTGAGTGATCCTTGCTATTTCCCACGGGGTCTAGGGGCCAGTAGCCATAGGTGTCCCTTGAAAGCAGGATCCCACTAAATCAGACCCAGCATCCTGATGGCACCCTGCCATTTCCAGGCACTGAGGCCAGCTTGGGAACTCTGGGGGGACCTATTCCACATTGCAGTCACTGCAGAAGCTCTGGCCCTGGCTCTCGAGAGAAAATGGTTTTAAACTTTTCCCTCCTTGCTTCTGCCTATTTCAACTGATCGGCTGTGTCCCTGCCTGAGAATGAGGGCTGTGTGAGGGGACAGGGGTACGTGAAAGGGTAGGGGCTGTAGATATTAGGGTGGGAGTGAGGGGGAGCAGCAAAATGGCCGTGGGGAACTTGGAAGGGGGGGGTGAGTAGGGCAAGGCTTAGATGGGGGCAGGGTTTTCAATGGAGTGGGCCAAGAACGGGGGGGGGGGGAGTGTTTCAGTGGGTGGGGCCTCAAAGTGGCGTGGCTTTTATGGGAGGGGGGCCTCAAGTGGTGGTGGGGTTGGTGGGGGGTGCGTGGTGGGCGGGACCTCGTGTGTGGGTGGGGTTTTGATGGAGTGGTGTTTCCATGGGCGGGGCTGGGAGGGTGCGATTAGCAGTGGGCGAAGTTTAGGATGGAGCAACCTTACTTAAGGATCCTTCTGCCCTAGTAGCACACCCCAGTCGCGTAGTTTCTTGTATTTGCCAATTTTGAGTCTGTACTAGACACCTCTGCTGACTCAGTTGGTATGGCTTAAGTAGAGACACATGGAACACAGGCATAGTAAAATACCTCTTCCTTGCCTTGGACAGAGTGACTGGAGCGGGACCCGCCACCCCTTGTCCAGCAATTGCCTAACTGGACAAAGAGGACAAACCAAGTGTTCAGTGCCTGCAGATTCACAGCATCGGCACTGCCAGCAGGGCCCTATTCAACAAGGTGAGCAGCTGTCAGGTGGGCTACTTTGAGAGAGGTCTCTGTAACCCTGGCAAAAAAAAAAGGAGGGGAGAGGCTGCCTGCCAAGATTCACAGATGCTGCAGGGTAGGGCCACATCTGGGAAGAAATGTCTTATTTCTTGCACTGTGGCAGTGAAGGCCCTTTCCGCATCTCTTTCCTGCCTCTCATTCCAGCTTCCACACAATTGGAGCTCATAAGCTCTTGTTGTTTCAGCAACAACTCCTCACTGACAGCCACCCCCACTTCCCTCTCACCCCCTTGTTGCTAGGATGCTTCATTGGTTGGAAGCCAGTGACATCACCTGTTGCTCCTCAAGAGCCTTAACCTTATCACATGACACCCCCTTTCGATAGAAACTCATGGTCCATGCTGTTCTTGGTATCCATGGCAACACTGCAGCTAGTCACACACTCTTTGCACCCACCACTATCGTTGCATTGCGCAGAGCTCCAGCCAGCTTTCTCATCTGTCAGGCATCTTCTGGGAAAGAGGGAAATTCGGCATCTCCTTCTGCCAGCCTTCTGCCCCAGCAAGCAGGGTGCTGGGTGACCTGGGCCTGCACAGCCCCGAGCAGGCAGCAAAGCCTTCTCCTGCCCTCTCCTGCCTAGAGGTCTTTGTCAGTATCCCTAGACAGCAGGCCACACCTGCTGACCTTGGCCTTTTCACCTGCAGAGGCACCTGCAGAGAATACACAGAGTTCGAGGAGGAACCCACAGGAGGAGGAGGTTAGCAGGGAGGGGTGAGGTGGGGGGATCCTTGCCTGGGGACACACTCTATACTCTGCCCTCTGCAGAATAACTTGGGGAGCCCTGGGAAGCAGGGACTAAATCTCTGCACGGGGAGGTGGGATACTTGGGGGGGGCGGGTACTAACAATGCTCTCACTCTGTTTGCATTATAGGCTGTGTGAGGGGACAGTGGAAGCCTGGACATTGCTGCCTTCCCACTTGCCATTGGCTTAGAATTATTTGCGCTGTAGTAATAGTCTGAGCTAATCATTTTCCCTAGCCTAGATCAGTCCATAGATACTGGGAGTGATGGCAGTGACACTGTTAGAGGATTGGTGCAAGGGGATGGACATGGACCCCAGAAAAGCCCTACTGGTTGTTGGCATCCCTGTGGAGTGCAATGAGGTGGAAATTAAGGAGACTGTGCGGGAAGGCTTACAGCCTCTGTGCACATACAGGGTGCTGGGCAGAATGTTCAGGCGGGAAGACAATGCTAAGGCAGTCTTTCTTGAATTGACTGACCCTGTTGATTATGCTACAATACCCAGCCAGATACCAGGAAAGGGAGGTGCCTGGGAAGTGGTGGTCAAACCCCGTAACCCAGATGATGAATTTATCAGTAGACTGAACTACTTTCTGAAAGATGAGGGCCGAAGAATGGTAGACGTGGCCAGAACCCTAGGGTATAGCACCCTCCCTGTTGAGGGCATGGAATCAGGGGCCATGCCCCAGTTCAGACCACCAGTTTTTCCGCCTCTGAAGGAAAGCATGTGGTACCGCAAACTGAAAGTGTTTTCGGGCAATGTTTCCCCAGCCCCAGGTGAAGAGACCTTTGAAGTCTGGCTGGAGCAGGTCACTGAGATGCTGCACATGTGGCAGGTGTCTGAGGTAGAGAAGAGGCGGCGCTTGCTGGAGAGCCTGCGAGGCCCCGCCCTGTCAATCATGCGGGTGCTCCGGGCCAACAATGAGTCTATGACCGTGGAGGAGTGTCTGGATGCCCTGACACAGATCTTTGGGAATAAGGAGGATTGTAGAACCTCTCAGTTTAGGTTCCTTCAGACCTTTCAGAAGTCTGGAGAGAAAGTTTCTGTTTTTCTGCTGCGCTTAGAGCCCTTCCTGCAGAAAGCTGTGCAGCAAAGCCCCTTGTCAGCACGAAGTGCAGACATGATTCGCCTGAAACACATCCTAGCTCGGGCCTCCATGACCACCACCCTCCGGGGTAAGCTTGAGCTCTTGGATCAGCGAGGGTGTGCTCCCACTTTTCTGGAGTTAATGAAGCTCATTAGAGATGAAGAAGAGTGGGAGACTACCATGGCAGTGGCAAAGGAGAAACAGAGGAACGTAGGAAGGGGCCGGAAGGGCTCTGGTAGATCGGGAGCAGCAGAAACCATTGTCCTTTCATCTCACGTCAATGTGCAGGGAGGGCCTTTTAGTGACAGCAGCATTCAGACCGTAGAGGAAGGGCTACCCCCACCAGCAAAGCGCAGGCGACTCCCGTGCTGCAACAGCACTGGAGAAGAAAGCCATGTCCAGGCAGCTTGTTCCAGTGCTGAAAACGAACCTCCAGAGCAGCAGGAGCCTCAGGTTGTTGCTGAAGAGTCGGGAAACGAGATGGGGGCTGGGGCTATGAGCCACCCCGAGCCCTGAAAAGCATTGGCTCAGGTTACCCAGGTGCTCCTTCTCCTGGCAGGAAGCAGAGACATTTTAACAAGAGGAAGGGGCAGCAGCAGCAGCCAATGCGAACCTCAGGGTCCTTGCCTGGTGCACAGGAACAGGGCAGCCAGGCCCAGGCTGAGCCCCCTCCTGCAGCTGGAGGGGACTCCAACAACCAACGCCAAACCACACATGGCTCATTGAGGGCCAGGTGCAGGGAATGCATTCCGGGAGCTGCAGCCAGCACCTGGAGTACCTGGACCTGGGATGGGGATCCCAAAAAGGGATGGGCTAAAGGAGGTGTGGTCGGGGCCCCAACCCTGGGCGACAACTCAGCCATCTGGCCACCGCTACATGTGCACCCCATGGGCTATGAGCTAAGGGAGCTCACCAGCCCCCAGGCATTGCAGGATCTGGAGGAGTCTGCCCTGGGGCCACCCCTGCCAGGAGTCAGGGCCTGTGAGGAAGAGCTGCGAGGCAGAGTGCCAAAGCCCTTCAGGGGAGGCTGCAGGCTGCAGGCAGTCATCAGGATGATCTACACTATGCTCCGGGAGCCCCAGGTAGGCAGCACCCTGGAGCTCCTGCACAAGTGAAGGCAGGGGACCCCAAGGCCCTAGGAGCCCAGCACCAGCCTAGGGGAGGTTGCTGTACCCTGTGTCCTGCCAGGGCTGGGCAGGCAAGGGGACCACAGACTATGGGGAAGACCCCTGGCAGAGGCCCTGGCAGAGACCATATTGGGTGTGTAGGGAAGCCTTTGTTCCAAAGCAGGAGGAGGAGGAAGAGGGTAATAGGAGTAGCAGCAAGAGGAAGAAGTAACAGGAGGGAAAATTCTGTATTTTACTGAAGAAAAAAGTAATAGGAGGAAGAGCTAACAGGAGTGGGAGGATGAAGGAAGGTTGGGGGTGTTTTTATCAGCGTGTGTTTATGCAGAGGTCTGGAGCAAGCAGACAAGAACCTGGGGCTGGCATGGCCATCATGACTCAGCAGCTGCCAATGTCAAGGCCAGCCCCAAACCTCATCAAATTGGGCAGCCAACCTGGAAGCACCTCTGAGCAGCCAGCCACGGCCTGGGTGAGGGCACCTGAACACATCTGCCACCCAAGGTGGATGGGGAGGCCTTGGGAATAGAGACTGTCCCAGAGGTTCCGGCCATGTGAGCCTCCAGTTAGGGGTCCCTATTCACCATCCTTGGGGCAGGCTGTGTACCCTGTTCTGGGATGACCCCCTTATCCATGTAGGCCCTGTAGTGACCCAGTTGTCCTGCACACACGTGTCCAGGCCCCTGCCACTGTTTGTATGCAGAGCTGTTGTGTGTGTGCCAGCCTGCCAGGCCAGCCACCTCTGGGCCCGGAGCACGTGCTGTGAGCTTCAGTGGCAGCCCCCAGGCTCTGCTCGCTGCAGTCCCGCGTCGTGAGCTCAGCCTCTGCTTCCTCCATGTAGATGTAGGCCGACCGCTGCCCGTCCTCGCGCAGATGTGTGTTCTTGCCCGATCAGCTCCTTCCCAGAGACCCCCAGCGCAGTCCCAGGAGACAGCAGGAATGTTCACCCCCATACAGCAGGGAGAAGAGCTGGACCAAGGACGACAGAAGGCGGGCTTCGAGAGGATCCCTGGGACTATGTTTTGGTGTCTAACCCCCTGTCGTCCCTTGTGTCTATTTCCTTGACTTGGTGGGGTGCGTCCTGCTGTTATTTCTGGTGTTCTGTGACTGGCCTGTGCAGGCCATGGGGCAGGGCCACGCCCCAGTGGGTGGGTCTTGAGGGTCTTCTCTGAAGTGAGTGGCAATTGCCAGAGTCCAGCGTCCTGGCAAGGGGTAGATCATGGGGCCTGGGACCTGTGACCTCTAGTGGTGGTTAGCAGTTGCTGTCTTTTGCTGTTCTCATCTCTGCAGTGCTTGTGCTAAATGTTTCTGTTCAGTAAATTGCATTAAATGTTCAGGCTGAGTCTCCCCTCTGTGTGCCACTGAGGACATGCTGACTGGGGAGGGCATGGTGGGGGAGAGGGCAAAAGTACGTGGGCCATCATTGGAGTGTACTGGGAGCAGTGTTTGTGAGGGCTTGTGGGTGACAAGCAATGGGGATCTGGTGGGTGTGAGCAGTGGCTGTTTGGGTCCCTAGGGCCTGTGGGGACTCCCAGGCATGAGTGGGTCAGACATGGAAGGGAGGGTCCTGGCCAATAGCTGGTCTCAGGGTTCCTGGATTCCTACTCAGCAGCACTGTGGGAGCTCAGGGCATTCAGACAGGTCAGAGGCCATGTGTATGATTCCAGGCTGGCAGTTAAGGTCAGAGAAGGGCCCCAGAGGCACTGGACATGAGGGCAGACACCCCATCCAGTGCCGTGTGCTGGGTCTGTCCACCCACCTGGTTCGGCCGACCCCTGCAAGCTAACAAGTGGTGCACCCTGCATAGGCCCTGAGGCATGTTTAGGGACAGGGCTTGAGTGATTGTTGAGGGGCAGTGTGCAGCCCGGGCATAGATTCCACAGTGCTCAAGCCTTGGGCTGGGTGATAGGATAGAGGGGGAGGGCTGCCCTCCACCAAGTCCTGTGCTGTGCCTGGTGCTGCCTTCACTCTTGCATCCTGTGGGCAGGTAATGGGCCAAAAGGGGAGACTGTGGAGGGGACCCTTCCTGCCCTGGGTCCCTGCAGCATGCTGAGGAAGGAACCTTTAATTGCTGGGGAGAACTCAGGTGCCTCAAGGCATGAAATGCTGAGTTCTGGGGAACAGTTTTTGTTCCAAATTCTTTTATACCTTTTTTTTTTCAGTTCACTATCAGCTACATAGTTATGGTTACAGATATTAGAAACCAGGGTATTGTTATTAGTTACAGAGTCTTGTTTTCTTTTTCCTTTCAAGGTTATTTCAGATCAGTGTAAAGTTTGTTCTTATCTTTGAAGGAAGAGTTCTTCAGCAGCTGCCTGCTGCTTTCTCAGGATCACTAAGAGTATAAGATTTATTTCTCCTTCCTCAAGAGGACGGCCCCACCCCATGTGGACATGGACGGCCCTGTGCACCTGGGACATCACTGCCCTGAGCTCCATGTCCACAGGGGCAGTTCTCTGGAGGGCCAGGTGTTGAAGGGGACTGTCCTCATCAGGGGTGAGGGGCCTGGAATCTGCCCTGCTTAACCCCCCCCAAGTCTCAGCCTGTCCCCCACAGGTAGGCACACCCACCCCAAATAGAGGGCGGCCTCCCATCAGCCGTTCCGCGGGCTCAGAGTGTTCTGGAGACAGGACCAGAATGAGGGGTTGGCCCCTCCCTGTCCATGTGCACAGAGGGGATGGGATCACTGACCCGGAAATGATGAGTGCCCTGGGGTTCACTAAGTCTGTGCCTATGAAGGACAGTGCCCAAGGCAGACAAAGAGCCGGTCCAAGAACTTGTGGCAGCCAGAGTGGCCGGCAGGAGCCCTGC
>CAUYON010015288.1:0-10118 GCA_963573935.1 Arctocebus calabarensis
GCTGTGAGCTATGATGATGCCACAACACTTGACCTAAGGTGACAGAGTGAGACGGAAAGAAAGGAAAGGAAGAAAGACTTCCAGGCATTGAAAACCTGACAGAATTAACCATTAGATCACTATAAGAAATGTGAGAAGCAGAGAGACTTCCAACTTAGGCCTTCCCCTTTGCCAGAACCTCTGGTGCTTTTTACTCCTTCTGTATTCCTTTCTGTCTAATAAAATTGTGTCTTACCACTGGGGGGCGAAAAAATGTGAGAAGTGGGTGGCGCCTGTGGCTCAGGGATACCGCAGGCCCCATATACCAAAGGTGGCAGGTTCAAGCCCAGTCCTGGCCAAAAACTGCAAAAAAAAAAAAGAAATGTGAGAAGATTCTTTCATTCATGCAGATGAAAAATAATACTAGGTAGAAAAATGAACTACACAAAGGAATGAGTAACATCAAATCACTAAATATGTGGGTAAATACAAAAGATATATTTTAAAGTATAACTGAAATTAAAGCAAAAATAATTATTCATTGTGATCTTTATAGAAGTAACAGCTGACAAACCATTGCACGAAGGCGAAGAGGGGGGAATGGAAGTACCCTGTTGTAAAATAGTACACTATATTTGAAGGTGGACTGATAAATTTTAGATGTATACTATAACGCTCAAAGCAACCACAAAAAAATGTAGCACAGCTTCCAGATCCAGAATTTCAGAATATACAATGCAAAAAGTGAAGAGAAAATAGATAATTTAGAACTAGTCAAAGATTCCAACATTCCTCTCTGAATAACTGATAGTACAGCAGACAGAAAACAGTAAGGGTACAGAAAACAGACACTGTTAACCACATTGATATAGTTAACATTGTGGAACACTCGACCCAGCAACATAATACACATTCTTCTCACTTACTAAAATAGACTATATTCTCCACTGACCATTAAATCTCAATAAATTGCAAAGAATTCAAAGTATGTTTTGTGAATATCAGACTTAAATTAGAAATCAATACCACAAAGACATCTGGAAATTAATACAGGAGGAACTCCATAGTTGACCACTCCCCTACAATGACCACCTCTTTAAGTTGTCCTGATTTTCACAGACTGGACATATACCACATGTACATATTAGTACAGTAGCCTAGCACCTTATGCTGACCACCTCTATACGCTGACTAGTTTGTTACTGTCCCTTGGGTGGTCAACTTACAGAGGTTTCACTGTATTTGGAAATAAGAAGGAAAATTGGAAAGTGTTTTAGATGGAATGAAAATGAAAACACTTCCAGGTGCAGTGAATCACTCCTATAATCCTTGCACTTTGGGAGATTGAAGCAGGAGAAATTTGAGACCAGCATGGGCAACATAGCAAGACCCCATCTCTACAAAATATTTACAAAATGATTTATTTGAGTGTGATGGACACACACCTGTAGAACCAACTACTCAGAAGGCTGAGGCAGGAAGATCACTCTAGCCTAGGAGTTCAAGGCTGCAGTGAGTTGCATGTATAATGATGCCATTGCACTTTAGCCCAGACAACACAGTGAGACCCTGTCTCAAAAAGAAAGGAAAAGGAAAAGGAAAGGAAAAAGAGAGGTGGGCCAGGAACAGTGGCTCACACCTGTAATCCTAGCACTATGGGAGGCTGAGGCAGGTAGAAGGTGGATTGCTTAAGCTAAGGAGTTTGAGATCAGCCTAAGCAAGAGTGAGACCCTGTCTCTACTCAAAATAGAAAAAAACTAGCCAGGTGTTGTGGTGGGTGCCTGCAGTCCCAGCTACTGAGGAGTCTGAGGTGAGAGGATCAGTTTGAGCTCAAGAGTTTGAGGTTGCTGTGAGCTGTGATGATGCCAGGGCACTCTACCAAGGGCAAGAGGCTGAGAGTCTGTCTCAAAAAAAAAAAAAAAAAATTAAGCCATGTGTAAGCTACATTCCACAACTTTTCATATGGTATGTTTCTCTTCTTTTTTCTTTTCTTTTCACGCTGCCACTGCACCTGGCAGTGTAAAAATGATTCAAATGTTGGGTCCCCCTACCTTGAAGGAGCTTCTACTCCTCTTACAGTGACTAAACATAAGATATGTTAATTCGCTGTAATAATTGAATGATATTTATTAACACGTGTCAGTCTTTCGGCCAAGTCACTTCTAAAAAGAAGAAATAATGTAAACAGTTAATAAATGAGGGTCAAAAATGAGTAATTCCAGCCAGGAACCTGAGCCCAAGAGTTTGAGGTACTGTGAGCTATGATGATGCCAGGGCACTCTACCTAGGACAACAAAGTAAAACTATTTTAAGGGGGAAAAAAAAGGAAATGAAAAAAGAAGAGAAACATACCATACCAAAAGTTGTGGCATGCAACGTAAACAGGGAGAGAGAAACTTCTAATATAATAAAGCATCATGAAAAGTTTAACAGGACTAAAATCACCCATCTTCTCTAAAACTCTTCCAGAAAATTTGAGGAAAAAAAAACTAAACACTTCCCGACTCATTTTATGAGGCCAGCAGAATTACACTGATACCGAAACAGAAGACATAAGACAAACACAGACCAATGTCCCTCGTGAACACAGACACAAAAATTCTTTTTAAAATTTCAAAATCAGAGATACAATTGACAGCTTACTCCTTTCTGCCCATGGAAGCTGCTGAGGAAGAATCGTCAATGTTTCTCTTCCCACTGCTTTCCTGGCTAAGTCAGAGTCTCCTAAAGAGCCCCGACTGCCGTGGAAGCTCTTTACTGGAGGGATGAGCTTTGAAATGACTGACGAGAGTCTGGGGAGCCATCTTGAGCAAGGGGGACGCTCGCAGACTGTGTGGTAATGACTGATCCGACACCACGTCTGTCTCTATGCCACTGGGTCTGTCACGTATGTCAGGAATGTGGATGGAAGAGTTGTGAAACCAAAGACAAGAGACAAGCAGAAGGGCTTTCTCTGCTTTTGTAACTTCTGATGACCATGATTCCATGGCTAAGATTATCATTCACAAAGATGGTACTGTGAACAGTCACACCTATGAAGCAAAGAAAGCCCTGTTGAAGCGGGAGATGGCTATGGTTCAACCAAAGAGGAAGATGTGACTCTGGAAACTTTGGTGGCTGGGGAAGTGGTCTGGTGAGAGGACAACTTTAACCGTGCAAGAAACTTCAGTGGTTGTGGTGGCTTTGGTGGCAGCTGTGGTGTGGTGTGGTGGTGGGTATAGTGGCAGTGGAGGTGATGATGATAGAAGTAACTTTAGAGATATTGGAAACTATAATGGTTTGGCAATTACAACAATCAATCCTCAAATTCTGCATCCAGAAGGGAGGAAACTTTGGAGTTAGCAGCTTTGCTCCCTATGGTGGTGGAGGCTAATACTTCACCAAACCATGAAGCCAAGGTGGCTATGGTCGCTCCAATAGTGATGGCAGTGGCAATGATTTTAAATTCTCCCAGGAAATAAATCTTATCAGGAAGAAGAGCCAGAGAAGTGACAGGGAAGCTACAGGTTACAACAGATTGGTGCACTCAGCCGGGCACAGTGGTGACAGGGCCTGACTACTACAAAGGAGACATGTGTTAGACAATACTTATAAGGTATGGACAAAAAACTTAGGGACTGTATTTGTGACTAATTACATAACAGTTATTATTATTATTTTGAGACAGAGTCTCACATTGTCGCCCTAGGTAGAGTGCCATGGCATCATAGCCCACAGCAACCTCCAACTCCTGGGCTTTGGCAATTCTCTTGCCTCAGCCTCCCAAGTAGCTGGGACTATAGGTGCCCACCTCAACACCCGACTATTTTTTTGTTGCAGTTTGGCTGAGGGTTTGAACTCTCCACCCTTGGTTTATGGGGCCAGCACCCTACCCACTGAGCCATACGCACTGCCCTATAACAGTTTAGTTTCTCTTCTGTAGAAAGTAAACCATTCCAACACAGGGTTTTAACGTATATGTATTTTTGGCACCAACGCTGTTGATTGTTAAATGTAATAGTATGATCATGACACTGAATAAATGTGTCTTTTTCTTTCTTTCTTTTTTTTGCAGTTTTTGGCCAGGGCTGGGTTTGAACCCACCACCTCCAGCATAGGGGGCTGGCGCCCTACTCCTTTGAGCCACAGGCACCGCCTGTGTCTTTTTCTTTTAATGTGCTGTGTAAAGTTAGTCTACTCTGAAGCCATTTTGGTAAGCATCCTCAAAAGTCTGAAGATATAATTCCTTCAGGCTAATGCCAGGTTCTGTTTGAAATTAATTTACAACTTGCTTGGGTGGAAAAGGCACAATCTTCAGAAACTTTGGTGTGACTGAACTGAGGGTTACACTGTTGCAAGCTGAAGTTCACCATTAAAAGGGGTCACCCGGGCAGTGCCTGTAGTTCAGTGGGCAAGACGCCAGCCACATACACCAAGGTTGGTGGGTTCGAACCCGGCCCAGGGCAGCTAAAACAATGACAACTGCAACAAAAAAATAACTGGGCGTCGTGGCAGGTGCCTGTAGTCCCAGCTACTTGGGAGGCTGAGGCAAGAGAATCATTTAAGCCCAAGATTTGGAGGTTGCTGTGAGCTGTGAAGTCATGGCACTCTACTGAGGGTGACATAGTGAAACTCTTTCTCAAAAAAATTAAAAATAAAAGATTGGCTTGGCACCTGTGGCTCAGCAGCTAATACGCCAGCCACACACACCTACAGGTTCGAATCCAGCCCAGGCCCACCAAACAACAATGATGGCTGCAACCGAAAAATAGCCAGGCATTGTGGCAGGTACCTATAGTCCCAGCTACTTGGGAGGCTGAGGCAGGAGAATCGCTTGAGCCCAGGAGTTGGAGGTTGTTGTGAGCTGTGATGCCACAGCACTCTACTCAGGGCGATAGCTTGAGGCTCTGTCTCAAATAAATAAATAAATAAAAATAAATGGGATAACCCAAGGACAATCATGGCATTACTGGTTATAAAGAGGATTCTTTGCATATCCTGTACAATATATGCAAATTGAATAAAGGTACCAGATGAAATTATAGATGAGAATTAAGATAAAATTATTGATGAGAATGAAGCTTGTGTATCACCCATTACCATGTGTAATCAATAAATAATTTAATTCTCTCAAAAAAAAAAAAAACCTGGGCGGCTCCTGTGGCTCAGCGAGTAGGGCGCCGGCCCCATATACCGAAGGTGGCGGGTTCAAGCCCGGCCTCGGCCGAACTACAAAACAAAAAAATAGCCAGGCGCTGTGGCGGGCGCCTGTAGTCCCAGCTACTAGGGAGGCTGAGGCAAGAGAATCGCTTAAGCCCAAGAGCTGGAGGTTGCTGTGAGCAGTGTGATGCCATGACACTCTACCCAGGGCAATAAAGTGAGACTCTGTCTCTACAAAAAAAAAAAACAAAACAAATCGCCAGGTGTTTTGGCGGGCGCCTGTAGTTCCAGTACTAGAGAGGCTAAGGCAAGAGAATCACTTGAGCCCAAGACTTTGAGGTTGTTGTGAGCTATGATGCCACAGCACTCTACCAAGGGTGACAAACTGCATATTGTTCCATATAGACCAACTTACTATTTTTTTTAACTAATGGGAAATACTCCTTAGTGTTGGTCAGCAGAAATATCTTAAAAAGTTGTGACCCCTGAATCAGAAAAAGCCAAGAAAGACATTTAAAAAACAATTCAGGGCAGCGCCTGTGGCTCAAAGGAGTAGGGCGCCAGCCCCGTATGCCGGAGGTGGAGGGTTCAAACCGAGCCCTGGCCAAATACTGCAAAAAAAAAAAAAAAAAAAAAAAAAAATATATATATATATATATATATGGCCGGGCATTGTGGCAGGCGCCTGTAGTCCCAGCTACTTGGGAGGCAGGAGACTCACTTGAGCCCAGGAATTGGAGGTTGCTGTGACCTGTGTTGCCACATTACTCTGTCCAGGGTGCCAGTTTGAGGCTCCGTCTCAAAAAAAAAAAGAATTTGGAAAAATAGCTCTGGACCCATAGCACAGCAGTTACGGTGCCAGCTACATACACTGAGACTGGCGGGTTCAAACTCAGCCCGGGCCAGCTAAACAACAATGACAATTGCAAGAAAAAATAGTCAGGCATTGTAGCACGCGCCGGTAGTCTCAGATACTTGGGGGGCTGAGGCAAGAGAATCACTTGAGCCCAGGAGTTTAAGGTTGCTATGAGCTGTGACACCATGGCACTCTACCGAGGGTGACATAGTAAGACTCTGTCTCAAATAAATAAATAAATAAATAAAAGCTGGAGCACTAAAAAAAAAAAAAAAAAAAGAATTTGGAAGACATTTACATAAGAGACAAAGAATGTAAAATCCACTCAAATGATTGATGTGGATTGAAGGGCAGATTCCTATAAATAGAAGGAAAATTAGGATTACTAATATAATTGCTAATGTAATGTGGGCTAAATGGTTACTATTCCTTGAAATTAAGAAATAACTTAGTATAAATAGGGTTTTGTGAGTTCTACCTGGATATAGTTTCTGGTAGATGTGCCACTTAGATAGCAAAATCTCCAAATCACATGGAGTCATATACGTAGGTCACTATGAAAATTTTGAGATAGATGGTATTATGGTTTTTATTTCACTTCCAAGAAACACACTTGACAACATCCTTTCTAATTCGTCCATGCAAGTTTCAACTTGTTCAGCTTATCGGTATAGCTAGGAGGGCTTCATTTGTTTCTTACACACAGATTTTACATTTCTTTCTATCTTTTTTTTTTTTTGCAGTTTTTGGCCAGAGCTGGGTTTGAACCCACCACCTCTGGCATATGGGGCTGGCGCCTTACTCCTTTGAGCCACAGGTGCTACCCAGATTTTACATTTCTTGATTTTTGTGTGTCTCAAAACTTTTGTAATGACTCATGTATTTTTCTCCTTTGATGAAAAGAAGAATCATTCTTTTTTTTTTTTTTGCAGTTTGGCTGGGGCCAGGTTTGAACCTGTCACCCTCAATATGTGAGGCTGGCGCCCTACCCACGGAGCCACAGGCGCCACCCAGAAGAATCATTCTTAAGTACAAAAATCTGATCTTCTTGCAATCATCTGAAATCTTTTTTCTAAGCTTCACTTAGAAAGTAATTGTCTGCCTAGAATGGGGACATCTTTTTTATCCAGAGGAAAATTTAGAATCAACTTTGGAAATTGGATACTATACAGCAGTAAAATTTGGCAAAATACTTGTATACTCAACAGCTAAAATAAATTTTAGAAATATTAATATAGGCTCAGCACTTGTAGCTCAGTGGCTAGGGTGCTGGGCCACATATACTGGGGCTGGTGAGTTGGAACCTGACCTGGGCATGCCAAACAACAATGACAAATATAGCACAAAAATAGCTGGGCATTGTGGTGGGCGCCTGTAGTCTCAGCTACTTGGGAGGCTGAGTTAAGAAAATTGCTTAAGCCCAAGAGTTTGAGTTGCTGTGAGCTGTGATGGCCACTACTCCAAGGGCAACATGGTGAGACTCTGTCTCAAACAACAGCAACAAAAAACAGGCAGTGCCTGTGGCTCAGTGGGTAGGGCACCGGCCCCGTCTACTGAAGGAGGCAGGTTCAAACCTGGCCCCAACCAAACTGCAACAAAAAAATATCTGGGCATTATGGCGGGTGCCTGTAGTCCCAGCTTCTTGGGAGGCTGAGGCAAAAGAATCACTGAAGCCCAGGAGTTGGAGGTTGTTGTGAGCTATAATGCCCCGGCACTCTATCAAGAGCCACAGAGTGAGACTCTGTCTCAAAAAAAAATTAATACAATTTGTAGTGAAAGGAGCTGGTTGCAGAAGACTACATACAGTGTGTTTCCATTTTTATAAAGCTGAAAAATAAGCAAATACAAATAATATATTGTTTAGGAACATGTACGTGCTTGGTAAAACTTTTTTTAAGTGAATGCATAATTTAGGGTAGTGAGTACCCTGAAATGGATGGAGAAGAGGGTTTAGGATTTGAAAGGTGGGTGGTGGTTTCAAAAAGAATGGTGATGCTCTACCCACAAATCGTCTGCTGGGCTCATGTGTTCATTTTAGTATATGCTTCCAAGCTTACACAGATGTTACTTATATTATTTTATATGTGTCAAATTTTATGTAATAAAATTTTGTAAGTGAAACAATGCTAGTTTTCCAAAACAGAATAATGAAATATGTAAAGTTAAAGTGTAAAGAAGAACTAGGGTTTTACATCTGTACTTTTAAATAATTGAACACCCATTTTGAAACCAAAGAAAATCTCTGAATACTTCATTAAGAAAAATACATTTGGGCGGCTCCTGTTGGTCAGCGAGTAGGGCGCCGGCCCCATATACCGAAGGTGGCGGGTTCAAGACCGGCCTCGGCCGAACTGCAAAACAAAAAAATAGCTGGGCGCTGTGGCGGGCGCCTGTAGTCCCAGCTACTAGGGAGGCTGAGGCAAGAGAATCGCTTGGACCCAAGAGCTGGAGGTTGCTGTGAGCAGTGTAATGCCACGGCACTCTACCCAGGGCGATAAAGTGAGACTCTGTCTCTACACACAAAAAAAAAAAAACCAAAAAAAACTAAAACTATCAAAGAAATGTGTGGACACTGGAAATAAGAATGTCTGTACATCATGAGGAGTACAGTATAAGCTAGACAAATAGGACAGCAGAGAGAAGTGGCCCCACAGAGGAAAATGCCCAGAGTCTCTGGCAGTCTTCTCCCTCTCAGATGGCAGGGCCAAGCCCCATCTGGCCTCCCCGCACCTGAGAAACTGCTCTCTGCTCCCAGCCACTCTTCAGCGAGTTAATGATCAGCCCACAGACAGCTGTCAACACAGCTGTTCTAACTACTCTGACCGATGCAAAAGGGATGCCCTAGGCAGAAGCAATGACAGAGATGAGGCAGTTACCACTTTAAAAAGAAGGAAACAATGTCTTTTGCAGAAACTTTGATGGAATCTGAGGCCTTTATCCTTTGTGAAGTGACTCAGGAACAGAAAATCAAATAGCAAACGTCCTCAGCTATAAGTGGGAGCTAAACTGTGGGCACACAAGGTTGTGTAGGGTAGAACTGTGACCGGAGACCTCAGAGGTAGGAGGGGTGAGGGCTGGAAACTCACCTGACGGGCACGATGTACACCAGTCAGGTGATGGGTACATAAAAGCTTGGACCACACCACTGTGTGACAAGACACGTCCAAGCAGCAAAACTGCACTGGTGCCGATTTATTGAAATTAAAAAAAGATAGGCAGTTTTTTTGGGGGAGGGGGGCAGTTTTGTTCATGGTTTTGATTTTCCATTTAAAAAGGAAGAGATGGAGTCTTCTTCCTGGCTGCTGTAAGGAGTCTTAGTTGTGGACGACTTCTCTGTCAGAATTGCTGATAGCAAAATGTCTTCAGGAAATGCCAAAATTGGGTACCCTGCCCCCAACTTCAAAGTCACCGCTGTTATGCCAGATGGTCAGTTCTAAGATATCAGCCTATCTGACTACAGAGGAAAATACGTTGTGTTCTTCTTTTACCCTCTTGACTTCACCTTTGTCTGCCCCATGGAGATCACTGCTTTCAGTGATAGGGCAGAAGAATTTAAGAAACTCAACTGCCAAGTGATTGGTGCTTCTGTGGATTCTCGCTTCTGTCACTTGGCGTGGATCAACACACCTAAGGAACAGGGAGGACTGGGACCATGAACAGTCCTTTGGTGTCAGACCCCAAGCGCACCATCGCACAGGATTATGGTGTCTTAAAGGCTGACGAAGGCCTCTCATTCAGGGGCCTCTTTATTATTGACGATAAGGGTACCCTTCACCAGATCACTCTGAATGACCTCCCCGTTGGTCGCTCTGTGTATGAGACTCTGAGACTGGTTCAGACCTTCCAGTTCACTGACAAACATGGGGAAGTGTGCCCAGCTGGCTGGAAGCCTGGCAGTGATACCATCAAGCCTGATGTGCAAAAGAGCAAAGAATATTTCTCCAAGCAGGAATGAGCACTGGGCTATTTTAGTGCCGGGCTGCAGTGGCAGCCATGAGAACAAAACCTCCTTTTGTACTTGCCTTTCCTATGGGGGTCCCTTGGTGGGAATGGCTTGAATTGTGTTGTGGGGCAGGTCATCTGATTTGTATGGTGTATCTTTTGGTAGAGGGCATCAGCCCATGGATCCTTTGTAGTTTCTATT
>CAUYON010015289.1:0-24472 GCA_963573935.1 Arctocebus calabarensis
TTTTTTTTTTGAGACAGAGCCTCAAGCTGTCACCCTGGATAGAGTGCTATGGCATCACAGCTCACAGCAACCTCCAATTCTTGGGCTCAAGCGAGTCTCTTGCCTCCGCCTCCCAAGTAGCTGGGACTACAGGCGCCCGCCACAACGCCCAGCCATTTTTTGGTTGCAGCCGTCACTGTTGTTTGGCGGGTCCTGGGAATGGATTCGAACCTGCCAGCTCAGGTGTACGTGGCTGGCGCCTAAGCCCATTGAGCCACAAGCGCCGAGCCTAGTTTTTCTATTTTTTAGTAGAGACAGGGTCTTACCCTCAAACTCCTGAACTCAAGCAATTTTGCCTTTTGCCTCCCAGAGTGCTAGGATTACAGGTGTGAGCCACTGAGCCCAGCTTATTAACCACATTTAAAAATGGAGAAAGAGACAAGTGAAACATCAATAATATATTTAACTCAATATATCCAAAGTATTGTCCTTTCAACAAGTAGTAAATATAAAATATGATGTAAGCTGACTACCTAAGGGGCTGTAACAAATGGGTCAATATACAGAGGTGGTCAACACAAGGAACGAGGCTCCTGTACTGATATACAGGGTGCATGATTGGTCTGTGAACATTAAGTCACCTTAAGGAGGCGGTCAGGGTAGGGAGATGATCAACTGTGGAGGTCCTACTGTGTGTGTGCATGGATAACATATGGGTGTACTAAGTCTACAAAATCTGATGTGTATTTTATTCTCACAGCACATCTCAGTGCACAATTAGCCACATTTTAAGTGCCAAAGAGCCACATGTGGCTAGGGGCTGCCATCCAGGACAGCACAAGTGTAAACCGTTCTCAGTCCCCATGCCGCTTTCACTGATGTTAGTTTACTCCAGCAGAAATAGAAATTTCTCCACTGTAGCCATTCTCAGCTGTCTCAGGGCCCTTTCCCATCCAGACCTAACATGTTCACTTGGTCTTTACTGCATCCCATTCGTCCTCCAATTAGGGAAGGGGCATTTCAGGCATAGGGAAAAGTATATTCAAGAGTCTGAGGACACGTGTGCTTGGAAATGGCAAGCAGGCCAGAACATGACGGGGTGCACCTGGAGGGAGGCTGGCCAGTCCATGGGGCCCCAGTGCCTGATGACACATGTAGAATTACTCTGGGGTGATTCTCTGGGCAGGGAAACTGTGTGGTGAGCTATAGTGCAGCCTGGAGAGGACCAGGAAGTAAGGTGAGCCTGAACTAAGGAGGGGAGGGGTGTGTCCAGAAAAGAGGCAACGTAAGAGCACTGTTTTCTGACGCCTATCTCAAGATGAGCCTGATGATGGAACCTGGGGAAAGGGCTCAACTGTTAAGGCTGCCTAGGCCCAAGCTCAGTAGGTGAGCGACATCAGAGCCACACACATGGTATTTATACAGCACCACTGTAGTCTGTTGTGATATGGGAGCACACAAAGTTCCCCTGCCCTGATGGAATCACTAGGACGCCTTACAGATTAATTCATACATATATAGTATCACACTGAATTACTCCCGGGAAAGCCACACCTGGGAGACCTAGCAGGTGCTGGGCAGCACCTGGCCGTCCTATCAGATGATGTGGTGGCTCACACAACCCTGGACCCCAAGCATGGCTAATTTGACCAGAAGTTTCCTAGAAGAAGGTTCCAGACTTCTCAGAGCAACAACGTGGCATCTATAGGGAGAAGGGGCCTAAGAGATCCCCTAGGTTCTCCTTCTGTAGATGAGGAAAGTTGAGGCACAGAGAGTGAAGGAACTTGCTGGCCACATAGCTGCTAAGAGACAGAGCCAAGAATAGGATTCACCTTTCCTTGGTCGTCAACAATAATTTTAAAAGCAGAATAAGAGGGGTAATAGACTAAATGCACTATCAGGAGGGGTGGAATAATTTTGTTGTTTTGGTAGCATTTATAAATGTAGCATGTATAAATGCTACTAATGGTTCAATAAAAAAAGAGAATTCACCTTTCTTGATTCCATAAGCAGGTGCTCCTCTAACCGGAGCCACAGTGAGATATGTGTGATGAAGAACTGTTCCCCTTCACAGCATTCAGGTGGAAAGAGAGAAAGCTAGGCTAGAGACACACGAAATCAGTGTTTTTCAACCTTTGTTTTGTTTTATGTCACAGTACACTTGAACCTACAGTTAAACTTCCACATTTAAATTATGTTGAGCAATAAAAAAAGAGTAAGAAAAAGAATATACTTACTGCGCTTTGAACTTCTTTTGAAAATAATTTAGGTAAAAATCTTTAAACATTTTCGAGGCACACCAGTTGAAATTCACTGCACTAGGTAATAGAAGCATCTTTGTGAGCCAAGGAGATACAATAAGGTAGTAGCAAACTGGGTACTTACATGGTGAAGAGTCTACAAAGTTGGGGTCGATATTATGCAGCAGCTCCACTCTGGGGGATGGGCTTCCTTTGCTGCAAAATAATTTTTAAGGAAATGTTAATTTCCTCTTTTCAAATGGGTACAAGTTATTTTAATACTTCCTTTCCTTGTAATTGCAGGAAGTAACAAACCTGCCAGTTAACAACTTAGTCATGAATTCAGAGGTCTCCAAAATCTATGGTTGGTGCATGTTCAATTGGTAGTCATCATTTGTCAACATTTTAACAATGATGAAACATTTTACATAAACACTTCAATGTCAACATATGATGATTTTATAAAAGAGGCCTGGGACCTTTTGCAATTAACATGGTGGCTATATTTAAATATGATCATTCTGGCTTGGCGCCTGTGGCTCAACGGGCTAAGGCACCAGCCACATACACCTGAGCTGGCGGGTTCGAATCCAGCCTGGGCCGCCAAACAACAATGATGGCTGCAACCAAAAAATGGCCAGGCGTTGTGGCGGGCGCCTGTAGTCCCAGCTACTTGGAAGGCGGAGGCAGGAGACTCGCTCAAGCCCAGGAATTGGAGGTTGCTGTGAGCAGTGATGCTACAGCACTCTACTCAGGGTGACAGCTTGAGGCTCTGTCTCAAAAAAAAAATAAATAAATAAATAAAATAAATAAATATGATCATTCTCTACACTAGAGAAATGAGAACTCAGGTCATCCTGTGTAGACTTCATACTGAACACTTGCAAAGAAATGAAGAAACAGCATCTGCCAAAATAGTGGCACCAATACATGGGTCACTATGAAAGTTCTGAGAAAGACTATGTTATGGGCCATTATTTCACTTCCAAGAAATAGTCAACAGCAGCCTTTTTGATTTGCCCTTGGAAGTTTCAACTTGCTCGGCTTATTGGTGTTGTTAGGAGGGCTTCATTTGTTTCCATTCATGTGGATTTTGTGTTTCTTGATTCTTGTGTATTTCAAAATTTTCATAATGACCTATGTATTACAGATGCAATATATGTCTTAAAGATTAGCCTGCGTAATAAAAATTAATGTCTTCCATATCCAAATTTGTAACATGAATCTTAGATTTAATACAGATACAGGTGAAATACATAGATCTCTTTAATATTTTTTTCAAAAAGTGTACATATATGCACACTCACAGCCTACATTAGTGCTGAAAAGCAACTTGGAGATCACTTGGACTCAACCCTCTCCTGTTACAAAGAAGGAATGTAGTAGAATACTGGGTTGTGTGACACTCAAAGGAGTGTTCATAAAATATTGGGAGCATAAATACCACCAGATGTATATGAGTATCACATGAAGTACCCAGGTCATTTTACTAATATAGACTCAGCTTTATGGAAGTTGTCAAACACTATTTAAATCATTGAGAGAGTACTGAGAACTACTTCACAATCTAAATGTTAAGCTAAGTACTAAACACTATAGGATTTGTACACGATCTGAATAACCAGCAAGGCTCTGGATGTAACCAAGAGGACATGCTTTCAGGTGGCCAATGTCTACACCCCAAACTCAGAGCTAGTTGTCTATAAGATGTAGTTGTCTTTCTCTATTCCATAAAATGCACTGACTAGAGAGAGTGAGAAGGCAGTCCTGAGGACAGCAGGGCAGCACTGTAGGGTGGAGTGTAAGATGCAGGTGGGGAGAAGGCACATTTCCCAGGACTTTTCTCTTCTAATTTTCTTACTTAGGGACTTTAACTATCTGTATGCCCTGGGAAGTGTCAATCAGTCTTAAATACCAGGAACTAAGGTTTGAGCCCAGAAGTTCTAAATGTAAGCAGGAATGATTTGCAAAGAAAATGATAAATAGGAGAAAACCTACACAGAATGATGATCATGATATCTGACTTGTGGGCTTAGAACCAAGCAAATAGAATTAAAAGCCTGGATAATAATAGCAAATAAAGGAGGAAGGGAAATCAGAATAAAAGCATTTAAGGTCTTTGTATTGTCTGTAAGGAGGGTAAAGTTAGTGATTGAATTTATACTTGATTAAGTAAAATTTGTGCAGTGAATTTGTAGGGGAAATGTTAATATAAAAACAGACTTTTTTTCTAGACTATAGGGGAAAATCCCAAAATTTCAGCACTAATACATTAATATGTAACCATTCATCTTTAAAAGCAGAGTTCACTGGAATATTCCAAAATATTGGGCATAGTTAAATGAAGGACATTTTTCTAATAACTTTAGAGAGAGTTCATATGTATATTATTCATTCATTTTATTTTTCTATTATTCAGAAGAGTCACAGATATTTCAAAATAAGGAAACTTAATAAGACAAGATGACTTTTTTGTACACCAAAGGTTGTGGATAACCCTAGTTCACTAATTATTTGTTGGGAAAAATCTTCATAGGCAAAATCATCCTGATGCAAACAAAACAGGAGCCAGCACCCCCCAATTATCGTAAATATGTTGTGATTCTACTTTTCTAATGCACTAATCAGAATATTTTGATAAGGATGTGGTTGGAGTTATGAGGCGAGAAAACACGATATGTGACAAGTAATTAAAACAATGACCAAACACCATTAGGAAGTCCCTAAGGAGGAAGGAAGGACAGACTGTAGTTTTCCATTAGTGGCTAACACATTCAATTATTAGCATAGATTCTCTGAGGAATTACACACACACACACACACACACACACAAATACATGTCAATTTAAGAAGACACAGAAACCACCACTGATTAATTTCAGCGGTGATAAGGCATAGTATACTGATGCTGGAGCCAAGAAGGAAGACTAAAGTCACCTGGAGTTGAGCTGGGGGGACATGGAGCTGGGGTGAGAAGGGAAAGAGGGGTGATAAACTGAGAGCTCTCAGGCCAACTCTGTAAGCCGCGTAATTTTGCCTAGGAAATAGTTTAGAGTCATAACTTTGAAAAGGCCAGTAAAGAGCATGAAGAAGAGTTTGGCTTTGCTCAAGCTGAAGCTACTTCAAGACCTAAGCTCTTGAGACAAGGTAATTTGAAGCAAAGGAGGAAGTGAGATGCAAAAGGGAGGATGAGGAGGTAAACAAGAAGAAAGACACATGAGGAAGAACCAATAGAAAAATTCAAGCAACATGAAAAACCAAAACAGAGGAACTCCCCAAAGGGACCATGAGGCAGTTACTGCAGAAGACTCCACCTGTAAAGAGTTAATGGATTTGACAGAAAGGGAATTTAAAATATGGATGATAAAGACAATCAAAGGAAAGGAAGAAAAATTAGAAAGACAGAACCAAAAGAAGGATGTGAGATATGTAGAATACAGAAAGGATATAGTGGAGCTTAAGGAAATGAAGGAGACAATCAGAGGACGTAAAGATACAGTAGAAAGTATCAAAATTAGGTTAGACCATGGAGAAGAAAGAACCTCAGAGCTAGAAGATAAAGTTTTGAGTTAACCCAGGTAGTTAAAGAGGCATAAAAGAAGAGAGAGAAAACAGAACAGGCAGTTAGAGAACTATGAGACTCCATGAAATGTTCCAACACATGAATAATAGGGACTCTTGAAAGGAAGAAGATTGTCCTGAAGAAAGGGAAGCCCTACTGGAGACTATCATAAACGAAAACTTCCCAAGTTTTAAAGACTTTGACACACTTCTTTCAGATGGATATCGAACCCTGGGTCATCTCAACTAAAACAGAGCTTCTCCAAGACACATAGTAATGAACCTGTCCAAAGTCAAAATGAAAAAAAAAAAAAATACTGCAAGCAGTCAGGAGTAAATGCCAACTGCTCCTATAGAGGCAGAGCCATTAGGATGACAGCAGACTTTTCAATTGAAATTTTTCAAGCCAGAAGAACATGGTCATATACCTTCAACATTCTTAAAACAATTTTCAGGGCTCGGCATGGTGGCTCACACCTGTAATCCCAGCACTCTGGGAGGCCGAGGCAGGTAGATTGCCTGAACTCAGGAGTTCAAGACCAGCCTAAGCAAGAGTGAGACCTTGTCTCTAAAAAATAGGTGGGTGTTGCAATGGGTGCCTATACTCCCAGCTACTTGGGAGGCTGAGGCAAGAGAATCGCTTAAGCCCAAGAGTGTGAGGTTGCTGTGGGTTATGATGTCATGGCATTCTATGGAGGGTGACAGAGTGAGACTCTGTCTCAAAAAAAAAGAAAAAGAGAAAAGCACTGTTCTAGAGTAATATTCTTAACCTTGGCTGCATAATGCAACCTCATGAGGAGCTTTAAATAAACACTGATGCTTGTGTTCTACCCCAAGAGACTGATTCAGCCTGAGCATAAAAATTTGTAAAAGTACTCAAGCAGATTTTTAAAAAATGTTAGCTTTTATTGAAGCATAAGTTACAAACCATTCAGTAATCCATTGAAAGTGTACAGTGAAATGTTTTTAGTATAGTTACAGGGAGGCACAATCATCAACACAGCCTAATTTTAGAATATTTCTTTCCTCCCAAAAGAAACCCTGCACCACCCAGGTGCAGTGGTTCATGCCTGCAATCCCAGAACTTTGGGAGGCTGAGGTGGAATGATCCTTCCTGAGGCCAGGAGTTTGAGATCAGCTTGGGCAACATAGCAAGACCCCTGCCTCTAAAAAACTTTTTAAAAACCTAGCTGGGCACAGTCGTGTGCACCTATGATACTACCTACCCAGGAGTTGAGGCAGAAGGATCCTTGAGCCCAGGAGTTTGATGCTATAGCGAGCTATGATTGCAGCACTATTCTCCAGCCTGCGTGACAGAATGAGACCTTGTCTCACCATAAAACAAAGAAAAGAAAGAAATCTTGCATCCATTAGCAGTCACTCTTCACTTTCTACTCCACCCCTATCCAAATGTTTCAAATAAATGAAATTATACAATATGTGGCCTTTTGTGGCTGGCTTTTTCACTGAGCATAATGTTTTCAAGGTCCATCCATGTTGCAGCATGCAGTAAACACTTCATTCCTTTACATGGCTGAATAGTATTCCATTGTATGAACAGACCACATTAATCAGTTGATGACATTTGAGTTGTTTCCACTTTTTGGCTACTATGAATAATCCCCTATTATGAACATTAATGTACAAGTTTTCATGTGAACATATGGCTTCATTTCTCTTGACCATACAACTAGCATTGGAATTATTGCATCATATGGTAACTCTAGATTTAGCCTTCTGAGGACCTGCCAAATTGCTTTCTAAGCAGTTGAATCTTTTCTTTTTTTTTTTAAGGCTAGTCAACTGAAGCAGTTGGAGTGGAGAAAGAACAATGGAATCTGTAACTGGTTGTGATATATTAGTTGTAAACACCACTGGCAGTTGAATTATTTTATACAATGTACCAGTGTTTTAATTTCTCCACATCTTTGCTAACACTTATTAACATCCATCCTTTTGATTAGAGCCATCCTAGTTGGTATGAACTGATATTTCATTGTGGCTTCGATTTGCATTTTCCTAATAATGATGCTGAGCATCATACTTTATTGGGCTATAAGAATTTCTTATATACTCTGGATACAAGCCCTTTATCAGATACATGATTTCTAATATTTTATCCCATTCTGTGGGTTGTCCTCTTTCTTGACAGGATCAATTGCAGAACAAAAGTTTAAATTTTTAATGTAGTCCAACAATCTATTTTTTTCTTTTATTGCTTTTGGTATTATATCTAAGAAACCAATGGCTGACCCAAAATCACAGAGATTTATTCCTAAGTTTTCTTACTATGAGTTTTATGGTTTTAGCTCTAATGTTTAGGTCTATGATTCATTTCAGTTAATTTTTTTGTATGTTGTGAGATAAGAATCCAATATAATTCTTTTTGCTTTTATTATTCTCTAACACATAGCAATTCTATTTATTTATAGGCTATAGTGTGGTATTTGAATACAAATATACCATGTATAATGATCAAATCTAGGCAATTAGCATGTCTACCACCTCAGACATTTATATTTCTTTGTACTGGGAACATTCAATATCCACTCTTCTAGCTGTTCAAAAATACACAATAAATTATTGTTCATTACAGTTACCCTACAGTGCTTATAGTTCTAAGAGATTTTTGGTGGAGCTTTAGGGTTTTCTATATATAATATCATGTCATCTGCACACAGGGATAATATGACTTTCTCCTTTCCAGTTTCAAAGCCTTTCCTTCTTTCTCTTGGGTGAATGCTCTGGCTAGTACTTCCAATACTATGTTGAATAAAAATGGTGAAAGCAGGCTCGGCGCCTGTGGCTCAACGGGCTAAGGCGCCAGCCACGTACACCTGAGCTGGCGGGTTCGAATCCAGCCCCCAGACCCGCCAAGCAACAATGATGGCTGCAACCAAAAAATGGCCGGGCGCTGTGGCGGGCGCCTGTAGTCCCAGCTACTTGGGAGGCAGAGGCAAGAGACTCGCTTGAGCCCAGGAATTGAAGGTTGCTGTGAGCTGTGATGCCACAGCACTCTATCCAGGGTGATAGCTTGAGGCTCTGTCTCAAAAAAAAAAAAAAATGGTGAAAGCAGATATTCTTGTCTTATTCCAAGTCTTTGGGGAAAAGTTGTCACCTTTTCCCCATTCAGTATGACATTGGGCATAGGCTTTTATTGTATTGAGATGCCTGCCTTCTATACCTAATTTGTTAAGAG
This sequence comes from Arctocebus calabarensis, assembly GCA_963573935.1. NCBI lineage: Eukaryota > Metazoa > Chordata > Mammalia > Primates > Lorisidae > Arctocebus > Arctocebus calabarensis. Next base: position 8,980 of record CAUYON010015289.1, read on the forward strand.
TTATTATGATGAGATATTGAATTTTATAAATCACTTTTCTGCATCTATTAAGATGATCACATACATTTTTTACTTCATCCTTTTGATATAATATGCCATTTTTATCGATGTGCATGTATTTAACCATTTTTGCATTTTTGGGATAAATCCCACTTGATTATGGTGAATGATTTTTTTAATGTGCTGTTGGATTTGGTTTGCTAGTTTTTGTTTTGTTTTTTTTTTTAGCACTTTTACACATAGTTTCACTGGGGATATCGGCCTATAGTTTTCTTTTTATGTCCTGGTCTGGTTTTGGACTCAGGGTAATGCTGGCATTGTAGAGGGGGATTAAAAGAATTACCTCCTCTTCAATTTTCTGGAAGGCTTTGAGAATAACTGTTAAATGTTTGGTAAAATTTTATAGTGAAGCCATTAGATCCTGGACTTTTCTTTGATGGGAGACGTTATTACTTTATTTATTGTTGTTACTCATAATTGGACTATTCAGGTTTTCTATTTCTTCTTGGTTCAATCTTGATAGTTTGTATGTGTCCAGAAATTCATCCATTGGGTTTTCTAATTTTTTGGCATATAGTTATTCAGAATAGTCTCTAATGATCCTTTGTATTTCTGTGGTTTCAGTTGTAATGTCTCCTTTTCTTGTTTGTTATTTTATTTGGGTCTTTTTTTGATTAGTCCAGCTAATGATTTTTCAGTTTTGTTTATATTTTCAGAAACAAACTTTTCATTTCATTGATCTTTTGCATTTTCTTTTAGTCTCAATGTTGTTTATTTCTGTTTTGATCCTTATTATTTCTTTTCTTCTACTGATTTTGGATTTGGTTTGTTTTTACTTTTCCAATTCCTTGAGAGGCACCAATTAGTTGTTTATTTGCAATCTTTCTACTTTTGAAATGTAGGCATTTATTGCTATACATTTCCCACTTAGCTGTTGCTATATCCCTTAGGTTTTAGTATGTTGTATTTCTATTTCATTTGTTTCAAGACATGTTAAAATTCTTTTCTTAATTTATTCATTGATTCTTTGGTCATTCTGAATCATGTTATTTAATTCCCAAGTATTTGTACAATTTTTTTTTTTTTTTTTTTGAGACAGAGCCTCAAGCTGTTGCCCTGGGTAGAGTGCTGTGGCATTACAGCTCACAGCAACCTCCAATTCCTGGGCTCAAGCGAGTCTCCTGCCTCTGCCTCCCAAGTAGCTGGGACTGCAGGCGCCCGCCACAACACCCGGCCATTTTTGTTTTGGTTGCAGCCGTCATTGTTGTTTGGCGGGCCCAGGCTGGATTCGAACCCGCCAGCTTAGGTGTATGTGGCTGGCGCCTTAGCCCGCTGAGCCACAGGTGCCGAGCCAGTATTTGTACAATTATAAAAGTTCTTGTTATTTATTTCTAGTTATATTCTATTATGGTCAGAGAAGGTACTTGATATGATTTCAATTCTTTCAAATTTGTTGACACTTGTTTTGTGGTCTAACATGTAGTTTCTTCTGGAGAATATTCTATGTATTAAGGAAAAGAATGTGTACTCTGCAACCATTGGATAAAATGTTTTATAAATGTCTGTTAGGTCCACGTAGTCTAAATTGTGGTTTAAATACAATGTTTATTTGTTGATTTTTTCTTTTTTTTTTCTTTTGGTCTAGATGATCTCTCCATTGCTAATAATAGGCTACTGAGGCTGGGCACAGTGGCTAACTCTGAGAGGTCGAGGTGGGTGGATTGCCTGAGCTCACAGGTTCAAGACCAGCCTGAGCCAGAGCAAGACCCCATCTCTAAAACTAGCTGGGCATTGTGGTAGGCACCTGTAGTCCCAGTTACTTCAGAGGCTGAGGTAAGAGAATTGCTTGAGCTCAAGAGTTTGAGGTTGCTGTAAGCTATAACACCACATCAATCTACTGAGGGTGACAAAGTGAGACTCTGTCTAAATAAATAAATAAAATAATAATGGGCTACTGAAGCCTTTAACTATTACCATATTGCAGTCTGTCTCTCTTTTTTCATCTAATATTTACTTTATATATCTGATGTTCCAATGCTGAATATATATATTACATATATCTGTTACATCCTCTTTCTGAATAGATATTTTATCATTATATAATAGTGTTCTTTGTCTCTCTTTATAATTTTTGGCTTAAAGTCTATTTTACCTAATGTAAGTATAGCTATTCCTACTTGCTTTTGGTTTCCATTTGCATAAAACATCTCTTTCCATCCCATCACTTTCAGTTCTTATATGTCAACTTACAGATGGAATAAGTTCCTAAAAAAATTTCAACTATTATTTCTTTAGATAAGTTTCTATGCCTTTCCTTTCTCTTCTCTTTCTGGAACTCCCCTAATATGAATATTGTTCACTAAATGGTGTCTGTAGGCTTTCTTCACTCTTTTTTGCTATTCTTTTTTCTCTCTCTCCCTCTCCCTCCCTCTTTCCTTCCCTCCCTTCACTTTCAGAGAAGCTAATCTCTTCTAGCTTAGAGATTCTTTCTTCTGCCTGATAAATTATACAGTTTAAACTCTCTATTATATTTTTTATCTCATTCATTCAATTTTTTAATTTATGCAGGATTTCTTTTGGGTGTTTTTAAAAGATTTCTATATCTCTGCTGAATTTCTCTTTCAAAACAGGAACTGTCTTCTTGGTTTTGTTGAATTGTCTATCTGTATTTTTTGTGCCTTATTGAGTTTCCTTAAGGTCATTATTTTGAATTCCTTTTCTGGTTATTCATTGATTTCTTTTGCATTTGGATCTGTTACTGGAAAGTTCTATGTTCCTTGGTGATATCATATTTGCTTGCTTTTTCACATTTCTTGTGTCCTTCTGTTGATATATCTGTGTACATGGTAAAACAAATGCCTTTTCCAAACTTTCTAGAATGGCTTTTATAGAGAAAGACTTTTCCTCTGTAATTGGGTTTTAATGTGCTAACTGGAAATGGTATGGAGACTCTCTTTCCAGATAAGTGCATATAGCCTCTGTGTAGCCTCTTTGAATGTGTTCAACATCAGGAATTAACTATAGACACCCCAGTGGCTCCTAAGCTCTAGAAGTTTGTGGCAGCAACAGCATAGGTTGTTAATGTCCTTGGTGTCAATGACTTTTGGGATCTTCCTATTCTCATTTTCCTCACAATGGGGAGACTTAGGCAGAGAGATTCTTCTTGGTGCCAGATCTGACACAGCCCAATCCAGCTGTAGCAGCACTGGAGCCAGATGCAGGTACTCACAGCAGGTCCTAGGCTCAGGGCTTCACCTGGGTCCTGGGGTGCAGGTCTGCTCTGTGTGGCAGGAGTAGATGAAAGTTTCCAACAGAGTCAAAATCTATGACTCTGAAGTACCCCCTAGTAGCTCATATCCAGGGGGCTGATGTGTTCACGTAATTCTATCCTTGGGTGCAGGGTACAGCATTCATTTGGCTTCAGGAAGGAGTGCTCTGGAGGTCTAGTCCCAGAAATCAGGGTATGGCTGCCATTCAGGAACCTGAGCCAATATGGCTCAGTGGCAACTAGAGTCCCAGGGAATGAGGCACCATGTAGTAGTGACTCTAGCTCTTGGGATGGTGAGGCTCAGCAGTGTCCCAGACCCTGTGAAGCCAGCTGCAGTGGCAGCAAGTACCCCAGAATGACAGAACATAGCTGCCATTTGGGCCCTTAGAGTCAAAGTACAACATAGCAATTATCTCCACACCCCAGGGAGAGGGGTATCTCAGCAGCTCAGACTTTAGGGAGCTAGTACAGCTCTAAGAAAGCAAAGTACTACAGTTGTTTGACATGTAGGACAGAGTGTCTCAGTTCAATCACTGCACTTTTTCCCTAGGATATGGAAACACATGGTAGTAACATATCGGCTTAGCCCTGGGATATGCAGCTGCTCAGCTCCCCCAGGGAACTGATTCCGCAGGGGACAATATACTGCTTCAGCTCAGGCCCAGGGTGTTACTGTTCTGGGTGATCTAGACACCATTTCCCTGGGATACAGAGTGCTGTTTCAGGTTAGGTAATGGGGTATGTGACCACTGTGGGCATCCAAGACACTGTAGCAGCCCGCATAGCCTATGGCTAGGAGGAGTGAGAGTTATAAGAAATACCTGTATAGCCCAATAACAGAACACCTTGGTGAAAAGGGCATGGAGAGGAATTTAGCTCCTACCAAGCATGAGAGCTCACGAGATGAGAGCATTAGTGAATTGGCAGTCTCTACACCTGTGGTTTTGAGAGGCACAAGATCAGCCTTATATTAGGCTGGAAGAGCAGGCAGTCGGGAGCATGTGCATTCTATCACGGACCAGCTCACTCTGACTCTGTCTCCTCTCCTGCCTACAGAACACCAGCGTGGTATCTCTCTGCTGAAGATTACCAAGCTCTACTAAAGACTAAGATCTATCTATTCTAAGACTGCTTTTCTCTTTTTCTCTCTCTCTCCTGCTAGAGTAGATAGCCCTCAGGCACCTAAGAGAAATTATTCCTGAGCATAAGCTTAGCGGTCCGTGTCTGGAACCTAGTTAAGCTGGACCCAAGACTTGGCCAGTCCTGGGCTCTGACAAGCGGTGTCAGAGGTGGGCTATGACAAGGCACCCTTTCCTGGGATAGCACAAAGGAGGCATGATGCTCTGAGCAATACCCAAGGGGTCGGGTACCTCTTCAGCTCTAGCCCAAGCAGGCAAGAACAGTATGTGGAGCAGCTCCGCCTCTGGTTGGCCCCACAGACAAGGGTATAACACCTGCTCACAGCTCAGCTTGAGAATTTGGGTCATTGGACTGGGGTGGTTTGGTGGCAGCTCAGCTTGACAGATGATGGGGTGCCATGCTTACTCATACCTAGAGCAATATACTCCAGCTGCAGTTCCAATCCAAGATGACATAGCATATAGCTATGTGGGCCACAGGGGGAGGGACCCAGGATACTTCTCTGGGGGGAGTACTCCTATGTGGACTCCAGGCCGCTCCCTCAGCTTAACTTAGTGCCTATAAGGACCCAGTGGTGAGGCCTATCGGTGTCCAAGGTATTGATGAGGTTGCTGGGATCCTCTTGCTTACCTTCTCACTGCAGGGAAAAGCTCCTCCTGGTTCCCACTGGTTCCTGTTGGGAACAGGGTGTGGTGAAGGTTCGGCATTTCTTTGTGTTTTCTAAGGGATGGTCCCAAGTTTCTATGTGTTTTAGCATTTTTGTTTCTCTTCTCATGCACTTTCATTAAAATGAAGTTATTTATTCATTGTCCAGCTGTCTTTTTGAGGGGGATAAACATGAGGGGCTTCTAGTCAGCTATCCTGCTGAGCTCTTTCTCCTTCAACTTCCTTCTTTTGCATGTGGATATCCATTTGGTGTTTCCCAATGGAACTATCTTGGCATCCTTGTAAAAATGCAAGTTGATTTTTGATACATATCTGAGGTTGAGAGTCACTGCTCTCTAGCCTTGCTATATGAAGTTGCAATTCAATTTTATGTTCTAAATTCTTAATTATTTTCCTACAGAGCAAGAGATGGGTACCTAGCTTTTAGGGCACTTATGTAAGAAGCCCATATATAATGATAAAGGTTTCTCCTTGAAAGAAATTCCTAGTTCCTCAAAAAAGCATTTTAAGAAATCAAATTTATTGATAACTTGCTATAATCAGTCCATTAATATGCCCCTTCAAAGGAATATTAGTAATAGAAACACAAAGTTTTAGCATAATGACACAATTTTTTCCTTAAAGTTGTGTATACCAAAGTGCGATAAAGAAAAAAAGTACATGTTGTATGTTTATAACACAGTTTCAGAAAAATCAACTGTGAAATCATTACAGCCTTGTAGAGCCAAGAGTGGCCTTATCAAACCCATAAAATAGTTATGGGACTGATAATTACCAGTTCTGAAGGCCTTACTCTCTTGCAGGAAGTACAACATTATCTGTGAGAGCAAAGGCTTCCAGGGTGTACATCCCAACCTCACCAATTACTGACTATATAAACTGGGGCTTTGTTTTTTTCATTAGCAGAATGTACATAAAAGTATTTATCTGACAAAGTTCTTATGAGAATTAATCGAGGCAATGAAACCCCCTTTATTGCAAAATACAGATCTTGACTCTGCAGACATGGAAAGAATATACCATCAATATAAGACTATACCTGAGATACAGATACAAGAATGATTTGAAGATAAAATGGAGTGTTAACTCCTATCCATTCTTCTTGCCAGCACCTGTTCCCTTTATGAAATGCATTGGGATAGAATGAAAATTTAATTTCTAAGACATATTATGATGTTCCTTCCTATCTACAGTTTCTTTTTGGAAAAGCATCAGTGTCCATACAGCAAAGTCTCACAGTCTACTCATTATAAACTGCATATTAAAAAAAATACAAAAAAATTGTTATCTAGGAATTTTCCTTATTGGAAAATTTAGGTTTAGGCAGATGGTTTAGTTTAGCTGTATAAGCTGTCTTCATTAGACCGTTGATTCCATTTGTGAAATTTAAATCTCTGAATAATGACTGATGATGTTCATGAGAACTGATTTTTCAATAATCATACAAGTTCATGATATGCCCTGGTTTTAGGTGAAACAAAGTAATGAGTGTGTTGTGTCCATTCACTGAGCTTATTTTAAGGCTCTGTAAACAAATACCTGTATTAACTGCAAATGCCTCTATTAACAAAAGAGCTAATCATTTGTCTTCATCTTCTTCTCCTGAAAGACTCATTAAATGATATCCTGTTATCTCTCATGATATATGAGTATTCCATTTAAATTTACCCCCGAATTTCACATTTTCCAAATTAGTTTTATTTACAAAAACAGGGTGAGTCACCGATCAGTGACTAGTTTCCAATATGCTATAAATATTTTCTAAAGGTCTACAGTTTCAGACACTGAGATCACAGTGCTGTCCACTTATAAATAGAGGTTCCAGTTTTTGACTTTCATTTTCCTACTAGTTGAAGGGTGGGGCACTGAAACATTTCCCATAAATAAATGAAATGCTATTACATTCCATACTTCTTTTACCACTAGCGGCTGACCATCTGTCATAAAAGACACACCCTGGGAGGCAGTATCAAAGTTTTAGAATTTGAAATGGCCATGCGCATGTCTTCTGAGAAGAAATTTTGCAAGAAAAAGCCCAGTTACTGATTAGAACACTGAAGAACCATCCACAGGATAATTTCTGCCCTCTGGAAGCACAGTCATCATCAATGACATCTGCACTTCTGGCTGCTGAGCTGCTACTATGTTCCCGGCACTGCATAAATCCTCACGTTAGTGCCCGTGAGGAAGGTGCCACTGTTGTCACATTTTATACAAGGTAATCAAAGAGGTTAAGTAATTTGCTCACGATCATACAAATAACACATGGAGGAGACAGGATTCGAACCAGATCTAGTCAGAGGGTATACACTGTTAACCACTATCCTAGGGACGGCACCTGTGGCTCATTGAGTAAGGGCACTGGCCCCATATACCGAAGGTGGCAGGTTCAAACCCGGCCTCGGTCGAACTGCAAAACAGAAAAATAGCTGGGCGTTGTGGCGGGCGCCTGTAGTCCCAGGTACTCGGGAGGCTGAGGCAAGAGAATCGCCTAAGCCCAGGAGTTGGAGGTTGCTGTGAGCTGTGTTGACACCACGGCACTCTACCAAGGGTGATAAAGTGTGACTCTGCCCCTACAAAAAAAAATAAAAACCACTATCCTAATGAAATTCCTTGTAGGACTTATTTTCTTCATGTGTGTGTGAAGGTGACATTGAGTTTACATAAATCCCATGCTCTGTGCAAAGCCATGTGAACATCCAAATGTTACCATGCATAGTTCAGGCATGCAAATTATAAAATTTTAACTAAATTTGGTGAGGAAATATGAAGTTAAATTCATTTATTATAGTATCACAAATGGGAAGATATTTTTTCACGTACGTTTTTATGAAGGAGGTTTAAGTTTTTAAGTAGGCTACTCGAGAAAAATACTGTTATCAAAAATCATTGAATCATACCCTTAATGTAATCTTTTCCTATTCATTACTGAAAAATAATTGGTAGGACTTCTGGGTTAATGTCAGGATAAACCAGAGCGCCTAATGTGACTTTCGTCCAATTTCCATTTTTAATACCCAGGAAGAATTAAAAGATGAAAACTGGCGAGGGCACTGGGAACTGAAGAGGAGACCAGATGCCGGAGTCCCGAGGGGGTTTTTCACTGATGCCAGTGCTGAGGAGATTAACAACACATTCTCGGATTCTACCATAAGAATCAAAACCTGATCCCAAAGAAGGCAGAAAATAATAGATTCATGTTGTTTACCTCAAATAATGGGACTCAGGGCTACACTACAGAAAAGGTGAGTGATTCTGTCCCGTGAGCTGTGCTCAGAGCTAGCCCCTCGCACACCGCCTCCCCTCCACCCTGGGCAGGCCGGCCTCCCTCTCCATGTCACCCAGGCAGCAGATACTGGACTGACACACGAGGACATGGAAGAGACCAGGCGTGACACGTGGCTTCCTAGAGTCTGAAACTACCCAGCAAGCCACTCTGGAGCAACCCTCAGAGCACCCAACGCTGTGGGTGGGGTAGATGTCCTTTAATCAAAGACCTTGGCAAAGTGGGGAATCAAAATGACATACCTTTCCTTAAACATTCTGTCTTAACTTAAAGACACACCCAGATACATAGCTAGTCTTTGAATGGTAGTCTCTGAATGCAGGGTCTGGAGCTCCCTATAGTCTTTATTTCATAACCACACGTATAATGTTCCATCTACAGATTCTAGTGCTATTTGTCTTCAAGAGGAGCAAGAACCTAAGAACTTGTGAATTTCTAGATTTTCATAGAATAATGACAGCTATCTAAATTTAAATCTTTCCATGTGTTCTCCTTAAAAACCATATTGATTGCCTGTAATTCTAGCATTCTGGGAGGCTGAGGCATGGGTTCAAGACCAGCCTGAGCAAGAGCGAGACCCCATCTCTAAAAATAGCTGGGTGTTATGGTGGGTGCCTGTAGTCTCAGCTACTCAGGAGGCTGAGGCAAGAGAATCACTTGAGCCCAAGAGTCTGAGGTTGTTGTGAGCTATGACGCCATGATACTCTACCAAGGGCAACATGTGAGACTCTGTCTCCAATAACATAAACAAAAAACATATTGATAAGGAAAGAGAACAAAATCACCCAAACTATAAGCCTACAACACAAGCAGCAGGCAGTATATTTAAACCTCAAAAGATAAAGCGAGGAAATAACCCTCTGAAGAGTCAGTGCCAGTCCCTAGCCTAGGTCAGAGTCAGGCTAGAGTTATACAGAAGAGGGTGAGCGGGTACAAAAGGGGAGCATGTCTGATAAGATAAACCCAGAAATTTGGGTCACACCAAATGTGACAAAATATTGATCCAGGTCTGATAGCTGCACCAGAGCAATGGATGCTAGAATTTGAAAGGAAGTACAAGGAAGTAACTTGGACATGGAAGTGAGAAGGACAGAAATGGCCATCGTGGGGCAATACCAACACTGAGAGAGGAGCAGAGGGAGAACAAGTATCTTTTGGAAAAACAGTAAGGCCTAGCACGATGGCTCACGCCTACAAGCCTAGTGCTCTGGAAGGTCACGTGGGTGGATTGCCTGAGCTCAGGAGTTCAAGACCAGCCTGAGCAAGAGTAAGACCCTGTCTCTACAAAAAATAGAAAAACTAGCAAGGTACAATGGCGGGTACCTATAGTGCCCGCTATTCGGGAGGCTGAGGCAAAAGAATTGCTAGAGCCCAAGAGTTTGAGGTTGCTGTGAGTTATATAACACCATGGCACTCTACCCACGGTAACAGAGTAAGGCAGTGTCTCAAAAAAAAAAAAAAAAAGAAGAAGGAGATAAACAGTAAAGGAAAAGAAGGACGTGGCCAAAGATCAGGGTCTACCAACGCAAAAGAGTATGGTAGAATCATGAGAATGTGGACCAGAAAGAAAGGAGGCAGCATGTATTAAAGAAGCTGCACTCCACTGTAGCAATACAGGGCTCTTAAACTAAGAAGTAAGTTAAACCCTCCAAATCCCATCTCCACAGACTGCCTGATATTGCAGGTCTAGGTTCATACATGAACACGAACAGCAACAACAAAAAGAACTCAGCATCTGTACACAGTCACCATACAAGTTTAAAAAAAAAGGAAATGAGGATTCAAAAATTCAGCAAATGAAAACTTTCTCCTATATTAAGGAATAAAAAAGTCACAAAGCAGAAGAAAACTGTTATCTGAAACTTCAGCATGAATTAAATATAATTAAACCAGCAACTACCAATATGTTAAAAAATAAAAGATTCAGAAATTTTAGGCTCAACGCCCATGGCACAGTGGTTGTGGCGCCAGCCACATACACTGAAGATGGAGGTTTTGAACCTGGCCCAGGCCAGCTAAACAATAATGACAACTGCAACAAAAAAATACAGGTGGCACTGTGGCGGGCACCTGTAGTCCCAGCTATTTGGGAGGCTGAGGCAAGAGAATCGCGTAAACCCAAGAGCTGGATGTTGCTGAGAGCTGGGACGCCACGGCACTCTACCGAGGGTGACATAGTGAGACTGTCTCCAAAAAAAGAAATCTTAAAACTCAAACATCAAGCTAAAGGTAAAAAATGAACAATAGGACAAAAATCTCAAAAATAATGAGACTTTATACATATTAACATTCTCTATGTGAGAGCCTATAGAGGATATAAACGAAAAGAGAGAAAAAAATTATATCAAAATAAAGAAAAAAATTAAGTCAAAAAGGATCAGCAAGAAACTGATGGAAACAAAATATGTAGATGTAAAGAAGATCACTATTACCCCAATCTAGAGTGCCTGAAGAAGAAAAACAAGCAATGCAAAATAATATTTAAAACTATATTTCATAAAGCCTCTTATATAAAAGAAGATATGAATGTACAGACTGCAAGAACCTGATTGCATGTGGGAAAACTGATCCAGTAGAGTCACCTTTGAGACACATCCAGAAAAAGTCTTGAACTTTAATCAGTAACAATAATAATAGTGATAACAAAAATCTGAGCCTCCAGACAAGAGGACCAAGTCATTTATTTGCAAAGGAAATAAATGGTCAGCACTTGAATATATTTTTGTAGATCTAAGACTAAAACTTGTGGGTGAACAGAGAATAGTATTACCTATTACATGCTTTAACAATGTAGAAATAACACAAATTATAATAAAACTGGAAGAGAAAGGAAAAAGGGTAAAGTTGCATAAGCTACTTCTTTATGGTTCTGAGTTGAAGTTGAAGATGTCAATTAAAGGTGACAAGCCAATAAAGGATTCTAAATAAGAATAAAGGTCTCAGTGCATTGGCTTATGCTAGTAATTCTACACTTTGGAAGGCTGAGCTGGGAGGATTGCTTGAAACCAGGAGTTTGAGCCCCACCTGAGCAAGAGTGAGATCCAGTCTCTCTAAAAAACAAACTGTGGGCTCAGTGCCTGTGGCTCAACGGGCTAAGGCGCCAGCCACGTACACCTGAGCTGGTAGGTTCAAATCCGGCCTGGGCCCGTCAAACAACAATGATGGCTGCAACCAAAAAAATGGCCAGGCGTTATGGCGGGCGCCTGTAGTCCCAGCTACTTGGGAGGTGGAGGCAAGAGACTCGCTTGAGCCCAGGAATTGGAGGTTGCTGTGAGCTGGGATGCCACGGTACTCTATCCAGGGTGACAGCTTGAGGCTCTGTCTCAAAAAACAAAAACAAAAACAAAAACAGACTGTACATGGTGGCACCCCCCCGTTAGTCCCAAATACTTGGGAGCTTGAGGCAGGAGGCAAGTGAGCTTCTGAGTTAAGATGATGCCACTGAACTATAGCTGGAGTGACAGAGAAAGATTCTGTCTCAGAAGAAAAGAAAAAAGGAATAAAGGAACTAAAATAATTACATAAAAGTATTAGTATAATGTGAATACTAAAATAAGATATAAACTGTCTTAATTATTAAAAGAATGAATAAAAGTAAACATGACAAAATAATGTAACAAAACTAAGAATAAAAGTAATAGTCATAGCAATAAACCTATCTACAAAAATAAAATGTTTTCAGATTGCATCACAAATAAAAACCTAACAATATACTCAATAACTACAGGACATAGAACATAACATTTCTTTTCTTCTTCTTTTTTTTTATTTTGCAGTTTTGGCTGGGGCAGGGCTTGAACCCACCACCCCTGGTATATGGGGCCAGTGCCCATATACTCCTTGAACCACAGGTACCGCCCACACATTTCTTTTCAATAACACATAGTATGGACACCAAGAAAGGCTATATGCTGGGCTAAGTCTCACACTTAAAAAGATTAAAATAATAAAAAATATGTCCACTGATCACAACAGAAATTAACTAGATAACAATAATATAACTAGGGAAAGCCTAAAATATTTGTAAACTAGGAACAACATCTAAATACAAGGGTCAAAGAAGAAATCATCATTTGTGCTGTAATCACTATTTAAACTTATCAAAAAATTAATAGAAATAAATTCTTTCTTATGCAAAAATTCAGAAAAACTTATTATTTATGTACCTTCACTGAAAAATTACTTTAAAATATTAACCAACTAATCAAGATTAATCAAACTTAAGAACTAGTGAATGGGAAAGTAATAAAAGTGTTGGTAACATAAAAGATAATTAAACATATAGTTTTTTTTTTGAGACTGTTTCATTATGTCACCCTCAGTATAGTGCTGTTACATCACAGCTCACAGCAACCTCAAACTCTTGGGCTTAAGCGATTCTCTTGCCTCAGCCTCCCAAGTAGCTGGGACTTCAGGCACCTGCCATAATGCCTGGCTATTTTTTGTTGCAGTTGTTATTGCTGTTTGGCTGGCCCAGGCCAGGTTCTAACCCACCAGCCTCCGTGTATGTGGGTGGCGCCATAACCACTATGCTACGAGTGCTGAGCCTAAACATACAGATCTATATGTGTATAATTTCACTACATGTGATTACAATGCTGAATGCAGAAGATGAAACTTCTTTTGGAAAGAATAGTTGTAAGATTTATAATATTCTATTTTGAAAAGCTGAGTCTATGATCCTAAAATGAATTAACAAACACTTGATAGTGAGAAAGAAGCAGGAAAATATTGGGCAAGAAAATAAACACCATAAAATTTTCTTTGGATACTTTTGCTTCTAGCAAAGACAGAGTAACCAGCAAACCAGATTTACTTATTGTCCTGCTTAAAACAACCCAAAGAAAAACAGACAGAACATTTGAAAAAAACAAACCCAGTTTTCAAACACTGCATATCAAGAAAAGGACACTAGTCTTTGAAAGACGGGAAACCAAGGAGATGAGTCTTATCATTGTCCAGCTTGTTACCTGGAGAGTTTCCAAGCCCTGGTGCAAGGACAGGCAGCTCAAATGCAGCCCAGTGGATTCCTTGAGTTGAGACAGAGCTGCAAGTCCAAGGAGACCAAGGGAGCTAGAGTTCATAGGGTGGAGTACCAGAGAAGAGAAAGTTGCACAGAAAGAGAATCCTGGGGATTTACAGAAGACTCCCTTAAAGCACTAGCTGGGTACTGATCAGAAGATGAATGTGAGTGAAGTATCACAATGGTGCAAAGAACCATTAGACAGGATTAAATAGAACAATGCTCAGCTTTTATGCAGGGCTGGGAATTGCCCTGTTGCTATTAGCCAGACTGGAAACACTCCTAATTCACAGGCTGCTGGGTAGGTTACTAGAGAGAGTTTTGACTCAGTAGTGGGGGATAATAAGCCCTAGACTGAGCACTGCTCTGCGTCTGCCTAGTAAATCATACAAACAATACCCAAAAGGATCAAACTGTTTCCAGTTAACAACTGCATCTCAGAACAAAGCAAGATGATGTTTAAAACTACAAGCACCCAAAGATATCTAGTACCCCAAAAGGGAAAATGCCCAATGTTTGGCATCAAATTAAAGATTAAAAGGGATATGACCCATAAGGAGAAGAATAATTAATAACAACCAGCACAGAACTGACACAGAAGTTAGAAATAGCAGGAGCTCCAGTAGCTCCCCGGCAGGGCCTATTATAAGTACAAGTTATTATAACTACATTGTGTATTCAGAAAGTTAAATAGATACAAGGAGGATATTCAAAGGACTCAAGTTGAATCTCTAGAAGTGAAAGCTACAATGTGTTAGATGAAAAAACATAGGATGGAATTCATGAAAGATTAGACATAAAGGCTTAGCAATAGACTCTATCCAAAATGAAATATAGAGGAAAAAAAAAAGACTCTTTTAAAAACTGAAAAGAGAATGAGTAAGCTGGGAACAACTATAAGTGTCCAAGGCATAAGAATGAATATGTGCATTTTTCCCAAGTTAATTTACAGGCTGACTCCCACTCAACCCAATTTATAAAAAGCTGGTCTTTTAATTTAACAAAATAATTTTAGAGTTTGTCAGAAATAAATTAAGAAGTGAGACTTGTCAGAGGGGTCGAAGCATCAGCAAGAGTAGCTGCGAGCAGCCGCGGTGGCAGTGGTGCATGGTTGCAGTTACGCCATCTGTCAGGAGCGGAGCCGGCGAGGAGGGGGCTGCCGTGGGAGAGGAGGAAGGGTTGCCACGAGCTGAAGGCCATCGAGACTCACCTGCCCTCCAGCTGCGGGAGTAGAGGCGAGGCTGCCCCCAGAGCCGTGTGTCCTCCCTCATTAGGGTGCGTGGCCCATCTCCCAGCCCACCGAAGGCTCCCAGGGCGCATACAAAGCCGCTGCCTGCACCAGGAGGGATACCGCCGCTGGGCCAGGGACACCTGGGCGCAATCCCCTGGGTGCTCTCGGAAGGTCCTCTGGCTCTCGGGCCTGCTGGGGAGCTACCAGAGCTGCCTGGGCTGCACTGGAGGAGGGCAGGGAGAGGACCATGTGAATGGGCTCAGGAGCCTGAGGGCCTCACAGATTTCTTACCTTCAACAAATACTTTCACACTTTGATCCGGGCGTGCCTCCCGAGCTGCTCCTGCAGCCAGAACTCCCTGGGTAGGGCAGTCCCAGAGGAGCTACCCAAGCTCACTCCCTACAAAGATCCAGCAACGACAGAGTGATCCTCCTGAGGTCTGACCTGGGAGAGACACCTCCCCACCTCTGAGGATGGTCATAAGCAACAGTGAAAAATAATCATGAGGCGGAATCAACAGAAAAACTTTGGCAATATGAATAATCGGAGTAGATCAACTCCCCCAAGGAACAACAAGGTAGATACAGCACAAGATCCCTTGCATAAGCAAATAGCTGAGATATCAGAAATCAAATTCAGAGTCTGGATAGCAAATAAGATCAGCGCAATGGAGGAAAAGATGGAATTAGAATTTCAAGTAGTAATCCAAAAGATTACCAAAAAGATGTCTCAAGAATTCAAAGACAAAATGACCAAAGATTTTGACACATTGAAACAAGAAGTTGCAGCCCTCAAAGATCTGAGAAATACAGTAGAATCCCTCAGTAACAGAATGGAGCAAGCAGAAGAAAGGATTTCTGACATGGAAGACAAAGCTTT